>CAKNXH010058855.1:47416-76349 GCA_932178445.1 Andricus quercusramuli
TTTTTGGTTCATTGTTGAATACCATAACTAATCAGTCTTGAGAAGTATTTAATGAATAAAAGTAAACATCTAATTAATTATGATGTTGAAGTTTTTTGTCTACTGGTCGTTCCAATATTTTCATAAAATACTGATACTTAAATTGTGAAAAAAATTCTCTCTAGCTCCGGTGGGATTCGAACACCACTTCATTCAGATTTCCGGTCTGATGCTCGTGACCACTAAGCTACAAAGAATCGAGATAATTTTCTTCACAATCCTTGCAAGTAGAATATCTATGTCATTCCTTATGCTTGCAAGATTATAGCACTTAAACAGATAGGTTAAAATTAAATGTTTTGATGTTAATTTTCATGACCAGGGTAATACGTAATAATAATTAATTATTACTATTAATTAATTATAATGTTGAAGTTTTTTGTCTACTGGTCGGTATAATATTTTCATAAAATATTTATACTTAAATTGTGAGAAAAATTCTCTCTAGCTCCAGCGGAATTCGAACTCCGCGTCATTCATAAATTCATTTTTTTTTTCACAATTTAAGTATAAATATTTTATGAAAATATTGAAACGACCAGTAGACAAAAAACTTCAACATCATAATTAATTAATAGTAATAATTAATAATTATCACGTATTACGCTGGTCAAGAAAGTTATCAGAAAAGAAAATTTAATGTAAACATCTAATGTCTGCAAATAGTACTCTTTATTGAATAATGTTTTCCAGAAAATAATCAATATTACAATGAAATTTTTTGGATGGGTAAGAAAAAACTCCTACAAGTCTTCTTTCAGACATTATTACGTATCTCGCGTCTTCTAGCGTAATGTTAGACTTTTTGATGTTTGCATATCAATTTCAATAAATAAATTAAAAGCGACGAGTTCTGTCGAAAAATGGTTCAAAGAAATTCTGCAGGAATCTTCAAAAGCTTAAATTCCTCCAAAGACCTCAGTAGTTGATTTAATTTTGTGCATATCATTGATTGATAAATTTTAATAAAGCAACTGGTTTTTAAGCACTTTAAAAAAATTTAAATACAAATATTTTCTGTTAAGCCATGTAATTTTGAATTGAAATAAATTAAATAAATTATATTGAATCAATTCTTCAAATAACATTATTAAATTTTTTTAAATTGAAATTAAAATAATATGCAACTTTCCATTTCCAACATCGGAATTTATAGAATTTCAAAAGTTATGAGTTATTTATGATTTTATGGCGTATTCTTGCCTTTACCCGTTTTGCCGAGTTCTGCCACTCTCTTTAGGGTCAATTTATATTTCAAATTTTCAATAGAATAGGTTCGACTTAGCCGTTTATGACAGTCGCCATAAACGCTTCACCTATATAGCCTACGGGTGAACCTATAGTTAAATTATCAGTTTTTACCAATTTTTCAAACCTATTTGTTTAATATAAAGCTTTGACCATTTCAGTTGTTTTTTTCCAAATTTATTCTGAGGGGTTTGAATTATACTCTGTAAAAATTTCACTCCAGACAAACTTCACCAAAGCGTGCAAAGCGTTCACCAAATTCTGCAAATATTGAAATTTTGGTAAATTTCACCTTCTTGTAGAATTGTTTCATAATATTTCTGAAATATGAAAAGTTGACTAAATCAATTTTGAAATATCGGAGAACAAAGAACTCCAACATTGAATAAATGGGTTCATAACTTCTTATGAAAAATTGAACTTGAAAAAAAAGTTTCATTTTTAGATGTTAAACTCCATGAGAGGAACAATTCATTTTAGCAAGCTGAAAAATGACTCTACAACGAAACAAAAAAATAGGCTTATTCTGATTTTTCTTAGGCTATACGAATTTTCACGCGCCCATGAACATTTAAACAATCGCTTTTTTTGACCACTCTAATATATATATTGTTAAAAGTTTGTCATAAGGACAACCGCAGGATTTCGCCGGGAGCGGGTGCTAATCTTAAAAATTGCACCCCCTCTAAGCGAAATCGCGGTAAAATTTGAGCTGTGACCACGTCTGACAACCGTGAGATAGGTGGTTACAGTCTGCGATGAATTCAATACGATGATCTGGCAAAAGTCTCGTGCACCCTGAGGACACGGAGCGACCCAAGGACGACCGCCTTCTGCATTTTCCCCGCAAGTGTCTCAGCATTTTGTTAACACACAGGGATGCTTTTCAGGCTATTAACCAGTGAAACTTTGGCACCTCCAAGAGCGCCAATGATCAGGACGATTAGCTTAACAGAATGTTCCGGGTATAACCGTCGCAACTCCCTCATAAGGTCTTTATACCTTTCTTTCTTTTCTTTCTCCTTCGCTGTGACGTTTTTGTCCGCTGGTGCCGAAAATTCGATAACGAACATGGTTCGTTTCTCGAAGTCAAGAAGAACCATGTCAGGCCTCGAGTGCGCAACAGAAACAATTGTCGAGAATATGAAGTTCCAATATATGTGGCACTTCTCATTCTCGGCAATTGACTCTATTTCTCTAGGGGCGTTCAGCGGAGAGGTATTTGGGCTAATGCCGTAAGAGTGGCAGAGATGGTAATAAAGCACTCTCAGTGCCGCATTGTGCCTTTGGATGTAGGTCGTTCCCGCATGAGTTGGACAACTAGATAGTATGTGTCCTAGATGCTCGGGGTGTGCACGACACGCTCTGCAGCTATCATCGGGAATATCTTGGCTCAAAATGTGGCGACGGTATGCTAGAGTGGAAATGACTGATCATCCACATTTCCGTGGAAGATGCCGTGCATCCTCTTGTCGAGGAGCTCTTCGCGGAATTTTTTCTCCTGTGCTTTCTTCATCCGGGCCTTCAGAAGTTAGTATTCAAGATGGATAAGATTTGATGTATTTTTCTGACACCTGGTATTTAATTCAAGGCCAAGTGTCTCAGCAGCCTCCTCCGCTGCTTTGTACAAAAATGCCCCTTTGTCCGCTTCTTCACGTTTCCTGACCATTTTAAGAAGAGGGTCTCGTCCATTTGCAACTATATGTGATGTACCCAGAATTATCCTGTTGTGAAGACATTCAAGATTCAGTATTCCGCGACCACCTAGGCGGCGTGAGATGTAAAGTCGCGGAACAGAAGACTTAAGGTGCATGCTTTTGTTCATGTGCAAAACCTTCCGCGTCCCGATATCAAGGAATCTGATATATTATATATATATATATATATATATATATACCCAAGTGCGAATTCCAATAGGGTCCAACATTGGCCCAGTATTGGAAAAAATGTTGCCGGAATTCGGCTGCCAGTATACGCCTGTAGGATACCTCTTTGACTTTGACAACAGCGCCATCTAACGCGCGAACTATTGGATATATCGAAGTTATTTGGGCAACGTTTATCATAGAAAGCAGTCAATATCAATTCGTTTTTATCAAGAATGTTAATCTTCGGTTTAAAATTAATTGTTTACCTTAAGATTGTTCGTTAATATTGAATTGAAATTCAAATTTCTTCCCAATAGTTCCAAATTGGTGGCGCTGTCGTAGCTATCCAACAGGCGTGTTGGGCCATAGCTGGATGTGTAACTACGGTATGCACTTGGCGGCTAATTCTGGCCCAGACTCTGGCCGCCATCACCGGAGTTAATTAAAAAAGCATTAAAAAATCATTGAATTGTTTTTAGGACGCATCTATATACGACTGCATATCATCCGAATATTTGTTGTAATTTCAAAAACTGAAATTTCATTTTAAATCTATCGCCTAGCAGTCAGGAGTCTTAATTATTGCGCTAAACCAACGAGTTAAAACTCTATGAAAAGCCATCCTCATAAGCTACAGTTCAAAAAAGTTAAAACACCAAATTTTAAACTCTCTTTTTCTAATTAAAAATTTATTATTATACGATGTTATGTAGATGTAAAATATACGAACTGTTAACAGGGCTATCAATGAAATAATTTTAAAATAAATAATTCATATCGATTACAATTTTTCTCCATGTAATATTTTGTTTTTTGGCGTTTTAGACTACATTAGAACTTTATATAATGAGAGGAAATGTAATTTTTTATGAACATTGAAAATTTTTAACGACGGAACTCAGAAATTTCATCATGAAGTTTGACAATCTTTTAAAAAACAAATTTTTTAAAACCTTTGTGTAAGGTTTGGTTTCCAGGTGTTTCAGACCATTTTACAACTTAGACATTATAGAACACATGAATCTGAATAAATGATTTGGCCTGTACTTGGCACCTAATTCCGGCCTTTGCAGGGCCAGACCTTGGCTTTTCCTATTGAAACATGTTTAGCCAAAGTAAAGACGGAGTTGGAAACAGCAGTGCGCCGAGTCTGGGCCAAACTCTGGCACTTCCTCTTAAAACATGGTTTACCGTAGTAAATGTAACACTGGGCCCAGTGATGCGCCTTTGCTGGGCCAGACTCCCGCCTTTCATATTAAAACATGTTTTGCTAGAGTAAAGACGAAGTTTGGGACAGTAATGCGCCACGTCTGGGCAGATCGCTGGCTTTTCCTCATAAAGCATGCTTTGCCGTGATAAAAGTGATACTTGGTCCAGTAATGTGCCATCACTAGGCGAAGCATCGGCGGTCGATTGACAAATTTTAATAGCCAATATATATGCAGCCAGTACGGGCACAACGCTGGGCCGATTAAAATGCCGATATTGGCCCAATAACATTAGCCGATCTTTCGCTGCCGAAATTGGACTAAGTCTGGGCCGTGTGCTCAGTTCCGAAAATTCGTACGTGGGTATGTATATGTAAAGACCAGGACCGTCTTTAGGGTTGCATGGGCCCCGGGCCGGTTAAAATGTGGGGGCCCTTTAGCGGTCTCAAGAAATGTTATTCTTCGCTGGCTTCTAAAAAAAAGGTAATAGAAGTAGGAGCCGATGCAGAAGTTTGTGCATTTTGTAGTGTTTTGTGGGGGCCGCGGCCCCGACGGACCTTATGAAAAGACGGCCCTGGTATAGACTGTACGTTGTCGCCTCGTATATAACGTTGTCACCTCCAAAAACGGAGGTGACATCTTTTGGCCTATTTTTCGATGTAAATCCATTTTAGATGGACTTTTATTGCATGTGGCGAAAAAATGTTCGGAGGCGACAACGTTCATCGTTTATCAGCAGTATCGCCTACCTAGCTCGGGTATATATCGCCGGCGCTAGTGTCGCCATACTAGCAGATACAATCTGTACGTTCTCACCTCCAGCATATATAAATCCAATCACAGGTAAGAGCAGAGATGAGGTGGGAGATTGCTCATGTAATGGAATACGGGACTCCGTCGAAATTGGGCTGCTAAAAGCGCCCCCTTGGCCGGTAGACTTAATCCCGAGAGTTACTACGCAGTTTTCGGCATTTCTTAGACGTTGTGCGTCGGTAATTGATGAAGTTACAGATTTTTAAAAATAAGTTACCACCGAAGTTACAATGACAAGAGTTACCATGAACATAAAATGCTAACTGCATATTTATTTACCACACGAATATTAAATGTTTATTTTATCATTATTCTGATGGTTCACAATTATTAGTAAACAGTTATACCAGAGGTTGTACACTAAAAACTATATATATTTTATATATATGTTAAAAACAAATAAATAAAATTCAAAATTTAATATTGTTACATAGGTATTCATATCATAAATTATGACTTATAATTATAACATATTATCGGCCAAGAGTTAGTTCACCTCGTTTTTGATGACTGATTAAGTTCTCCTAATTTTAATTATTACAGAGCTAACATTTTTCTCTTTAAAATGTTGAATGCACATTCTAAAGCTATTTTTCCACAGTATCGAAACAGCTTATGAACATAAATCTGAAATGAAATTCCTATTACAGTGCCGAAGAGCTTAAATGTGTAATAAAATAGTTGGAAACAATTTGAAACATCTTATCTGTAGGCTAATCAGAATAAAAATGAAATAAATATATATTTTGAGGGGCAATTTTTCAGAAATTTCATATTTATATGATTTACTCATTCAAAAAAAAATTTCTCTAAAAAATATTGGTCTATTTCTATTATTGTAAGAAAACTCGATGAGTAGAATGAATGGCTAAGTAGGTGTTGGCCGAAAATTACGAAAATAGAATTTGCATATTATTACAGTTAAAACTTTCAGATTGCCGAACAGAAACCTAGAAAAGTTTTAAGACATTCTTTATTTTATTATTTCACAGGCTTTTAATGAATATTAGAAAAAATGGAGTTAATTTAAAAGGTATTTAGAATTTTTACAAGTTTGCAAGAAACCCAAGAATATTTTATGAAGTTTTGGAAATCTTTTCTAGTTTTAAAATATTTATAATCTCTCCAAAGTTCTAAAATGCATAAATATCTTTTAATATTACATTAATTTTTTCTAACATTTTTTTTAAATTTCTGAATTTAAAAAATTGCCGTAAAATCTTCCAATGTCTATATTTTGTCGGATTCTTCTCATGTATCTTTTTTTAATTTGTATAATTAAAATAATTACCTTACAATCTTCCGAATCCTTCTTGAGAATTTAAAAATATATTAAAATGTTTTGAAACATTTTTAAATATTCTCTTTAAATTAATTTCTTTAAATGAATAATCGTTTCGAATTTTCCCATGAATCTTAGGAAATAATTTTTATTTAATTAAAACCTTTCAACATCCTTGAAAAGTTTAAAAATTTTTTCTAAATCTTCAAAAGTCTACATTCTGTACTAGGCGAATATCTTTTAAAATGTTTCCAGTTTTTCTCACATTTTTTTTTAAATTTGCATAAGTTAAATATATATATATATATATATATATATATATCGCTAGAGAAATTGATCAGTATTATTTAAATGAGTAACACGCGAATTCTAGATCAATCTAAAAATCTACACTCCCTTCCCCACATTACTCCCTGCACCGAGTGAATTAACTAAATGAAATTCCAAAGAAAAATAGGCGATTTTTGTTATTGGGTTCTAGTAATTCAGTTTGCATTTATGCGAACAATCAAGAAAAAGGGAAGTTACTTGAAAACAAGGGAAAAGAAGGAATTCTTTAAAAAAGGCTGAAGAGGGTAATATGGAAAAGGGTATGAAGTCTGTATTTATAAATACAGACTTCATACCTACTGATGCTTTAATTCCAAAATGAAATCACTAATTTTAATTTTTTCAAGCATTTCAAAGAATTGTTATTCGCATTTATATTTTCCATTTTGTGATGTCACATTCGACGTTAATCCTCCTCCTTCCTCCTGCGTCACAAATCAGAAAACCTGCTGAGCCCCCCCCCCCCTCCCCCGGTGTTTATGTAAAATAGTTTTCGAGTCGCCCCTTATTTTTATTTAATAATAATTTTTTTTTATTTAACATGTTTACAATTTTTCTAGAGGATGTAAGTCGTAAGGGATAAGACGATGGTTTGAAAATATTTAATGTAAAAGTACAAAATTTCCTATGTATATTTGAAAGAGATAATTCAACACGATAATTGATCAAGAATTACTCAAGCTTTCAAGGCGACCTCAGCTGGCCTATCCTTTCGCTCGGAGTATATACCTGATTTTCATTACCTGCAGGTTTAAATCCTAAATTCAAAGGACAAGGTACTTTGCAAAATTCGTTTCTACATAAAAGAGATACTGGTTTCTAAGATTTTCAAACCAGTTCAAAAATTCTTTTCTGAGACTTTTGTTATTGATAGTCGATGTGTCAACTAAAATAATGAATCTTCAACTCGAATAGCTGAATTTTCGAACAAATAGTTGAATTTCCAATTAAAAATAGGATATTTTTTCAAGGAAAAATGGAATAGTTAAGTTTTTAGTTAAACAAATAATTTTCCCAAGAACTAGTTAAATTTTCAATGAAATTGATCCATTTTGAACGAAAATGAAGAATCTTCAACAGGAATAGTTGTATTTTAAACGAAAAAGTCGATGTGTCAACTAAAATAATGAATCTTCAATTCGAATAGATGAATTTTCGACCAAATAGTTGAATTTCCAATTAAAAGTAGGATATTTTTTCAACGAAAAATGGAATAGTTAAGTTTTCAGTTAAACAAATTAATTTCCCAAGAACTAGTTAAATTTTCAATGAAATTGATCCATTTTGAATGAAAATGAAGAATCTTCAACAGGAATAGTTGTATTTTAAACGAAAAAGTCGATGTGCCAACTAAAATAATAAATCTTTAACTCGAATAGATGAATTTTCGACCAAATAGTTAAATTTTCAACTAAAAATAGGATATTTTTTTCAACGAAAAATAGGATATTTTTTTCAACGAAAAATGGAATGGTTAAATTTTCAATTGAAGAAATTAATTTTCAAGAAACTATTCAAATTTGCAATCAAATGGATCCATTTTTAACGAAAATGAAGAATCTTCAACAGGAATAGTTGTATTTTAAACGAAAAAGTCGATGTGTCAACTAAAATAATGAATCTTCAACTCGAATAGATGAATTTTCGACCAAATAGTTGAATTTCCAATTAAAAATAGGATATTTTTTCAACGAAAAATGGAATAGTTCAATTTTCAGTTAAACAAATTAATTTTCCAAGAACTAGTTAAATTTTCAATGAAATTGATCCATTTTGAATGAAAATGATGAATCTTCAACAGGAATAGTTGTATTTTAAACGAAAAAGTTGATGCGTCAACTAAAATGATGTAATTAGTAACAGAAGTTGAGAAAATTCGATAGCAAAATAAATCAATACTGGAGTTTAACCCATAAATATACACTAGGGTGGTTCTTATTTATACTTGATGGATTTTTTTCTCGAATTTCTCTGCTCTCACCCCCCAGTTTTGTTCGAATGCCCAAACAAAAATCTCCAAATTTGAGAAAAATCGGTTAATATTTAGGGGTCGCGCAAAGACCATGAAATTTCTTATTGATTTAACATGGGAAAAAGTCAGCTTTTTGTAAATCTAATATTTAAACCTGATAATATGTTACAAATAATTATGTGTTTTAGTATATTGTTCAGAATTTGTCAGAGAATAAGAATCAATCATAAATTTTGAGGTTGAATAATTTTAAGCCACTCTTGTGGGTCCCCAAAGAAAACCCCATAAGTGACAAATGTGAATTTTACGTAATATTGCGGTTTATTGACTTTTTAAAAGTTTTTTTTTACATAAATAATCATTGATCAGTAATTTAAGAATACCCAGTCATTTGTTGACTAATATTCAATTGCTTAAACAATTTAATTTTGTTTAAATATTTATTATAGCCAACGGCAATACCACGCTGAAAACACCAGTTCCCGTAAGATCACTGAAGTTAAGCAGCGTTGGGCACGGTTAGTACTTGGATGGGTGACCGTTCGGGGAATACTGCGTGGTGTTGGCCCGTCGTGGGTGTGGTGGACCCACACTGGTAGTATTTATCCACCTAGAAACACCGAATCGGGTAGTGAGGCAATGAACTTTCGAGTTTGAAATGCTAATCAATTTTTTTATTTATTTTTAAATATTTATTATTAATTCTGATTCTCTGACAAATTCTGAACAATATACTAAAACAAGGAATTATTTGTAACATATTATCACGTTTAAATATTATATTTAGAAAAGGCTGACTTTTTCCCATGTTAAATCAATGGGAAACTTCATGGGCTTTGCGCGACCCCTAAATATTAACCGATTTTGCTCAAATTTGAAGCAGATTTTTTTTAGGCATTGAAACAAAACTGGGGGGTGAGAGCAGAGAAATTCAAAAAGTGAAAAATAAGGGCCACCCTAATATACACACACCCATAGCTAGACTCCTTAAGACTACCCGCCTATGTTTCTATTATTTACAATCTCAGGCCTGACTGTTTCAAAAGATAATTTTTCGACAGCTGCATGGGCTCTCCATTACGGATTAAAGTGATTAAACCCGTGGTCGGCACGCTCTTGACCAAGTCAGGCTAGCTGACTGACCTGACCAACGACCTACTTTCTGATCAGGTACCTGCGAGCTTGGACAGGCCAAGCATTTCCTCAGAGGTCCTTTGTTGGAAAATGTGGACAAATTTGAAATTAAAAAAATCTTAACTTTGCAATCAGTGATTTAAAAGTAATATATTTTGAATCTACGTATTTTTCTGATTCCAAAGATCCTTTTAGGTCGAATATCTTTTGTTTTTGTTATTTTTTTCTTCTCTTATGTCGGTTTTCCAAAAGGTTATTTTTTTATGTTTAATTTTGTTTTTTACGATGAAAAGAAAATCTATTTTTCCAATCTAAAGATTATCAATAACAGATCCTTTCTGGGTGCACAACCTTTGTTTATTAATTTTATTTTGTACCTTGCGCCGTATTCCAAACAATTTAATTTCTTATTTTTAATGTTTACTTCTCACGATTGAAACAAAAACAACGCATTCAATCAAAAATTATTAATGAAAAATTTGTAGCTGTTTTTTAGATGAGCAACTTTTATTGATTCATTTTTTTCATAGTTTGTGCTGTTTGTCCAAAACTTGAATTTTTTCATTTTCAATGTTGTTTTTTATTTTCCAATTTTCAATAAAAGAGATGAATTCTGAATCAGAAGAATAAATTTTCTACCAAGACGGTTATTTTTTCTAACAAAGAAGATTAATTTCTAATACAATTTTCTAAATTATCAAACAAATATTTGAAAGTTTGAAGGAATCTTAAACCTAATAGTTAAATTTACAAGCAATGAAATGAAGTTTCACCAAACAATTATAATTTCAGACCAAAGAAGTTTAATTTTCAAGAAGATAGAAGAATTTTCATTATTTTCAACCAAATAATTGAGATTGGAACGGAAGAAGATAAATTCTGAACCAAACATGGAATATTGAAATTTTCAGTTAAAAAAATTAATTTTCACTGAAAAAAATGTAAACAAAGTATTTAAATTTAAAAAGATTTATTCTCAAATAAAATATAATAATAATATAATAAATATAATAATATATTATAATATGATATAATATAATATTATATTATGTAATATAATGGTGCAATTTTTTACGAATAAAACAAAAACTACGCGTTCTATCAAAAAGTGATTTCTAATAAATTTAACCACAAAATAGAATGTTTTGATTTTTCCTTATTTTTCGTGCGGTCAAAATTTGAATTCTAGATTTTTCAAAAAAATTCGGAAAGCTGTGGTGATAACCTTGTAGGCTGTTCAAAATGCATCGTTTTTCTTCCTCTGACATTTTTTCAAATCGTCCGTTGTTTGGCATGAAGATGAATTGTTCGTCTTTTTGAGTACTACTAATTTTGAGCTTTTTGAATTCTTATCCAAAATGACTGGCTAACGAACTTGACCTTCATTTTAGCACTCTTGAAGAGTATACCGAAGCCCAATGCAATATATCAATTCTTTCTAATGTTATCTTGCTAACAAACTAAAAAACCACACACACAGAGGCACATTCGTAAAAACCCTGTTTTCAGGTTCAGAGGGTTTCAAAACTTGGACATTTGACCAAAAAGGAGGGGTGGGGGGTTAAATTTCACAAAATGGAATATCTTCCCTGATGAGAATGTAAAAATATAAATTTTTACAAACAATACTTTTACAATTTGCATTAACGTTTCGACTTGTGCTTTACTATAATTAAAAAAATATATTACACTTTTACCAAGAACTTTTGCTGTTATAATAAATTAAAAATTGAACAATAATTGATTTTACAGGGCGATTCGGAATCTGTTCCAAATTAAGCAAATTACATATTTCAACGTGGAAAATATAAATTTTACGATTTGAACTTTATAAACTATTCCTAATTTCAAATAATTTCAAAATAATAGGTTAACAATTAAATGCCTTTATTTAATTCCAACTCCTATTCGAATATTGTTTCATTCTAAAATATTTCATTTTTAGCCTTTTAATTTGAAATTTTTTAATTAGGATGACACATTTTAAAACATTAGCAATATCTTACTTTTCATTTACCATAAGTGATTATAAATCAAATATCAAAAACTAAAAAATTTTAAACTGAAATATTTTAAATAGGAAGGCTTGAATCTTTAACATTTTAAAGTGTTAAGTTTCAACTTTGAACGTTAAAATTTTTCTATTGAACAATTATTTAAAACTGGAAAAGATTTCGAGAAATAAAAAACGAAATTTAGGTTTTTGAAGATTTCGACATACTTTTTTGTTGCAGTTTGAGAAATTTAGCAATTTGCACGAGAATTCCAACATTCAGCAAGTTTTATATTATTGAAGATATCGTTTCTTGAACTTTTTTGTTTTAATTCAAAGCGAAAATTCGCTCAAGTTTAATTAAGAACTTTTTTCATCTTTATTGCCTTAACGAAACTATTCGTGTGATACTATGTCTTTGATTTAATTAAATGTTCTGTTAATTCAAAATACTGGAAAAATTTAAGAAATAATTAATTTCATTTCATTGTCTTAAATCAAGAAAATTATTTCTTGAAAAATAAAAATTTTTTTAATTTATATGTCAGAATAAAGTCAAAACCTAACTAATTAAACCTTAATTCTATGTAAAAGTGAAATTTTGAGCATCTAAATATAATTAATTATTTATATTGCTGTATTTGAGTACGGCGACGCTTTTAGATTATATGAATTCTAAGCTTAATTGTCAGTTATTTAATTATACATTGTTTAAACTAAAGAAATCTTAAAACGTTAACTTCAAGCTAACGCGTTACATTTATCTGTCATAAAAATAGGCTTATTTTGAAATAATAAGGAAGAGTGTGTTGTGGTATGGTAAAAAAGAATAGAAAATGGCTGTATGCCAAAATGTTGTTTGGAAATTTAGGTTTTTAGCTTGTTATTTGAAAACTGCATCCAGTTTTAGGAAAACGTGGCTGAAAATATACGTATTTTAAACTATCCTTATTTGTAGCAAAAATAAAAGTTTTCATTATTAAAATAACATTTTTATTCTTAATAAAAGCATCGTATACTCAATTTTATTATTTTGTTAAACCAAATAATATAATCATTGACACGAACAACTTTTTCCTTAAATATAGATCTATTTTTGGTTGCATAAAGCAAAATATTGTTTTATTACGAAATAATATTTTCGTTAGAAGAACAAACTATTTCTTTAATTCAAATACAAAAGATAACCAAGGAGTTTCTGCAAATGAAAGAAAATTTTATCTGGGTGAAGATAGGTATTTCTAATATGTAATTTAATTATTCAACGAAAATATAGATTTTTGTCCACTCAGTTACTTAACAGGCACTGTCTAGTATTTCAAAATTTCCGTAAGATTAATTATGTGTAGTGCTACGACTGCTCTTATAGAAAATTCCGCAATAATAGACAGTTTGTTAATAGGCCTTATAAGAAAAATAAATATTAAACAGCCGTGAATCTGTTTCACGATTTAAAAAAAAAATTGATATGAAAGTTGATTCATGGTAATTTTTATTAATGTATTATAATTTCTTCATAGAAAAAAATTATCAGAAAAGTTAAAAAATGAATACACGAGACAACAAAAATACAAGTTTTAATTATATTTTATTATTGAGGAATATCATTCATTTAATTCTAGATGTTACTAGGCGATAAATATTTCACACTAGACAGATTTTCTTTTTTTTTCTAATTAAAATAAATAAATTTAACTTTAAAATTTTCAAATACGTTGTTTACGTCTGGTTTTTATCATATCAGAGTTACCAGCTCCGACCTTCTCTATCGACTCATCAAATTGTACCCTGTTTAACCAAGGCGGCTGGCAGGTAAGCCACCTTTCATTATAGTTCTCCAAATATAACAAATAGGGGGAAAGAGGGCGCTTTTGGACCTTTAATTTTAGTTCCCGGAAAGCTAACGGGGAAAGGGTGCGTTGCGGTGAGTCAGTCGAAATCCAAATACACGGCAAGAGCAATCTCCCACCTCATCTCTGGTAAGAGGCACACCTTCCCACCTCCGTGATTTGGCAACACTGCATTTACTCTCAGCGAATCGGTAGGTGCCTTTCGCCGGCCGAAATTTGAAAACTGTCAAATAGTAAGATTCAATCGTGAATATAACAGCTTGAAAATGAATAAATTTCTATAAAAATGAGTGTCTTTATGTTTTTGAGGCCGCTGAATTCAAATTTGGTATCAGATTTCCAAAATTCAAAATTGCCGATAACAAAATTTGAAAATCGTTCAATTTTTATGCAAACGAGTGTTTGTAAGTTTTTTTGGTCGCTGAGTCCGAATTTGGTATCAGACTTAAAAAATTCAAAATGGAGGATATAATATCGCAAATAACAAATTTTTTTAATGGTTGAAATTTTATGAATATTAGTACTTCAACGTTCTTAGAGTAGCTGGATAGAAATTTCGCTTTAAAATTTCAAAATTCTAGAGATTTTTTGGGGCCGCTGAATACAAGTGTGAAAGTAAATTTTTTCAACTGTTTTTTTTTTAATTAAACTGTTTCACTTGAAATTTTAAGTTCTTTTTTTCTTGATGAAAATTAATTTTCTTGGCTGAAAATCTAACTGCTTGGTTGAAAACTATTCCGTTTTGGTTGAGGATTCAGCTGTTTTGTTCGAAATTTGTCGTTTTTTAGTTGAATTCAACAGTTTTTGTTTCAAATTAAAATCTCTTTTGGTTGAAATACTACCTATCCAACATGTTTCAACAGCATATTTCATTAAGAATACATTTTTTGCAGAAAAATCAACTACTTGGTTTAAAGTTGAACTGCATTGTAAATAATGAATTTTTTGGTTGAACATACGTGGTTTTAATTTAAAATTCACCTTGTTGTTCGTAAATGAACTTTTATGTGAAAAATTAGTCGTTTTGGCTCGAAAATTCGAAAATTTTGTAGAAAAGTGGACTAACAGCTTGAGAATGTATGATTTGTTGAAAATTCATATTTTTTGTTGATAATTGAACTATTAGTTTGAAAATGTGACTATTTTGTTGGAATTCCGTTCATTGTATGTGGAAAATTCAAATATTTTGTCACAAATGTACTGTTTTCTTAAAAATTAATAATTTTGGTTTATACTTAAACTATTCATTTGAAAATGTAACTATTTTGTTGGAAATTCTTTTTTTTTCAATTAATTTTTTTTACTGAAATGTTAGTTATTCCATGTTTGGTTCAAAATGTATCGCTCACAAATTTATGATTCAACTTTTTGGTCGACAATCAATTTTTTTCGAAAATTCACCTTTTTGGTTACCCTAGTAGCAACGTTTGCCTTGTATGACAAAGGCCAGAGTCTGGCTCAGCATCTGCTCGCCCTAGTCGACCAGACTAGCGGGAGAAAAGATCAGATCAGACGAAAAACAGAATCTGGTAGATGAAGAAACCAATTCTGATATTTAGTTTCAATAATAGTAATTAATATAAATAATGAAATTGAAAATCTAGCAATGGGAAATTTGAAGGATTCACAAGCATGAACAAACATGCAAGCATGCAAGCTTATACGACAACAGGTTATGTTTTTAATATTTCAGTGTGTCTCCTGGAATGTTGTGACGTCTCCGCAGTATATTCTCCCAGAAAGGGCTGAAATATAGTGTAAAACTATTACAGAAACCTATTTAGTATCATTTAACATTATTTTAATTTTGTCTGGTGTATATCATAAGCAGTCTGGGCCAGAATCTGCTATACCAGACTCTGGTGCCTGAACAGCACGCCAAAGCGGAACCAGCCGGGCGCCAGGCTGCAAACAGATTCTTCCTTTTCTGGCGTCCAGCTTGCGCCAGTCTGCAGTTATCTTGCTACTAGGGTTATATGTAATATTATTCTTGTTTGTTAAAAAATTATCATTTGGTTTGAGGATGCAACTATTTTGTCAAGAATTCGTCATTTTCCATTAGAGTTAACTGGTTGATGTATACCATTAAGCCATTTCCCTTTCGGGGTAGGCGTGACACTACCCGATTCGGGTAGTGTTTCTAGGTGGATAGTTTCTTGTAGTAAAGAACTACAAGTGTGGGCTCACCACACCCACGACGCCAACAACACGCGATAGTATTATTCCCGAATGGGCACCCATCCAAGTACTAACCGCGCCCAACACTGCTCAACTTCAGTGATCTAACGAGAACTGGTTTTTTCAGCGTGGTATGGCCGTTGGCTTGATAATTTGCTGATTTTGCTGATAATTGGTTGATAATTTGCTTTTTTTCCGTTGGAAATTTGTTTCTTTAACTGGAAATTTAATTATTCCATTTTTGTGTGAGAATTTATCTTTTTTAGTTAAAAATTCAATCATTTAGTCGTAAATTGACTTTTTCGCTCAGAATTAATATTTTTCGTTCAAAATTGACCTAATTTTTTCAAAATAATTTTTTTAGAAATTCTTTTGTTTTTGTGGAAAAATAATTTTTGTTATCTAAAAAGTTTCACTCCACTTTTGGTTGAAAATGTATCGCTTATAAGTTAAAAATTCAACTATTTGGTCGTAAATGAACTTTTTTCTTAAAATCTCATATTTTTGGTTGAAAATTAAGCTATTCATTTCAAAATGTAACTATTTGGTTGGAAATTAATTTTTCTTTTAATAATTTTTTTATTTGCAAAATTAATTATTCCACTTTTGGTTAAAAATGTATCTCCTGATCAGTTAAAAATTCTGCTACTTAGTCTTCAATTAACAATTATGTTGAGAAATCTCATTTTTTGTTAAAAATTAAACTATTCTTTCGCAAATATAAGTATTTTTTTGGAAATTCTTTTTTTTAACTTAATTCTCTTATCTGAAAATATGAATATTCCACTTTTGGTTGTGAATGTGGCTCTAATATTACAATGTAGCCCCAGTGGCGGACTGGGTACCTTGGAGCGTCCGCGGGAAGTCGATATGTAGGGGCGCCTTCCTGAAAAGCAAAAAAAAAAACAGGCAGAAACCACCATTGTTTTTTGTGCCACTTTTATAATGATTTTTTTATTTCCATTAAGAAACATATTTTCCACGAAGCAGCAGTAGTGTGTATTCTAATACTCGCAATAATTACAATTATTATGCGAAAAACTGTTAATCTCGCTATTAATCTCTCCAGAAAAAAAATTATTATTTTATGAAAAAATTAATCCGACTCAATCCGGTTCAATCTGAACCAACTTTTCTCGGATTGACCTATTAATTTATAGAAAATGGATTTCAAATCCTTTCGTTCACACACTAATATGTTGCAACGTTTAAAGTTTTACGAAATAATTTTTAATTATTTATAGTTTGATAAACGCAGATAATCAATACATTGCTGAAGCTTTATGCAATGAGAAAAAATTATGTTAGATGCAAGAGAATATATTTTTTTTGCATAGTTACGAATCCTGGAAGGACAAACAAATTAATCCTCACAAAACTTTCAATTGCTTTGGAAGTATAATTTGGAATTCATGTACGAAGTAATGTGTTGATGATTAACTAGCTTATGGAGTATAACAATATGTTTACAGAGTACCATTTTAATTAAATTCCTTCTGCTTTCTCTTGTTTAATATTAAAAACATTTACTTTGTTTGAACAAATGATCGTAGAGGGCGCACACATGCCTTAGAGGGGGGGGGCATTTTAAAATTCTTTAAAGTGAAAATGTACGCTCACAAATAAAGACCTGAAATGACATTTTTTTCAATGTACATATAAGCTTTTAAAATATATTTTATTATAACCATTTTTTCTCGAAATTACTTCATCAAATTTTATTTTACAAATTCATACCTTTGAAGTTGATAAATTTTTTGCACCGTAGATGTTTTTGTTGAGGCTTTGTTTTTTGAAATATATTCTCCATAATCAATTTAAGAATGTATTGAAAATAGAAGAAATTATGAATCGAGGCCTTTAAAATCAGAATAACTGGACGCATGATTATAATGCAATCAAGTGACCTGATAAGAGCGCGTGCCCCGACATATTGGACAAAGCCTGGTTTTTACCCTATCATTCACGGACTGGGTTGCAGTCAAGTGCATGATGGGGGGACCTACATATTAAGGTGGGTTCCGAACCACCAGAGCCTCGGTAAAGGTGCATGGAAAAATTTCAAGTGGTACCGGCTCAGGGATCGAACCCCGGACCTCTGAGGTGAAGTCCGAGCGTCTAACCAACTGCGCCACCGAGCCACTCATTAGCTAAAAAAAATGAGGAAACTCATTTTTTCTCTCAGGCTTAAGATGGTTATTGCCCAATATGTCGAAGGCATTTTTGGTTAGAGTTGGATTTTTTGTTTGTTTGAATATTATTCACAGGGTTGTCCCGGTATATATTATCAGTCACGGACGCATTATTATAATGCAATCAAGTGATCTGATAAGAGCGTGTGCCTTGACATATTGGGCAAAGCCTGGTTTTTACCCCATCATTCACGGACTAGGTTACAGTCAAGTGCATGATGGGGGGACCTACAGCTTAAGGTGGGTTCCGAACCACCAGAATCTCGGTAAAGGTACATAGAAAAATTTCAAGAGGTACCGGCTCAGGGATCGAACCCCGGACCTCTGAGGTGAAGTCCGAGCGTCTAACCAACTGAGCCACCGAGGCTCCTTAATAATAACAATATGCTTCTGATATTTAGTTTCAATAATAGTAATTAATATAAATAATGAAATTGAAAATCTAGCAATGGGAAATTTGAAGGATTCACAAGTATGAACAGATGCTTAATTTGTCTGGTAATGAAATAGTTGTTTTTTATTACTAAAAGCATGATAGCAGTAATGTCCGCATTGCATGTTAATAATTATTGAATTTATGTGTGATTCATGCGAGTGGATTGGTTAGTGACACCTGCAGTGTCAATTATTATTATTACTATTATTATTTTGAAATCTCTTAAAATCCAATTGCACAAATGCTCAAGTAATAATTAATTGTACACTATGAATTATTTAAGGGCATGTGAGACATTTTAAAATACGAATTACCGACCTTCCCATGTTATTTTTTCCGCCACTTTAAAAAGAGGGAAATTGAAATATCGTGCTAATTTTTTTTTTTTTAAATGATAGGTAATATTATGGGGCAGGTCTGTCTGGTCAATTAAGTTGCTATATTGTTGCTAAATATATATTTTTAATATTTGTAATGTTCACCTAGAAGCTCTTGTATTTCAAATTATTTAAATATGGCGGCTGATCACATCGTATTATCATCATATTATATAAAAATTAGCAAAATATTGTTTCTGATTGAAATGCAATTATTAAAACGTAGTGCAGGAGCGAGGTGATGGATAGCAGAAGTGTTTGTCTCTTAGCGCGAAAAGCATTTCGAAATATAGAGGGCTCTGTATTTGGAAAATGCTGAGAGCGCCACGTTGCACTTGCGGTTTTGGCAGAAGCTTAGTGACCAGTCTCTAAAGACAGCGTCGGTAACGGCGAAATCGTTCAAGGATCTCAGAAATTTCTGACATGGCTATTGGAAAATAATGAAATTATTTGTGTTGATAAATATTAAATTGTTCGCAGTTGTTAAATTCATATAGTAAAATTGCATGATATTTAAAAATTGAAGTAGATCAATTCATTATGAAGTTGTTTGTTGGCTTGGCCAGGCTGGTTTGAAAAGAAATATTTGTAATAAAAATTAAAAATTACAGGGTGCGCAGCGCAAAAGAAGTTCAAAAAAGGGGAAATAGGGTGATTATCTCACGAAAAGGGGGAAACTAGGGGAAAAATTAAACATTTATTTTTATATGTCGAAAAGAACAAACAATCTTTTCATAAGAAATGTTATATTTTTAAATAGTTTTCAATGATTTTTCAGCGATTTCTGCCATTAAAGAATTTATTTTTGAAAATTTGATATATTCAGGTCGTTGGTAATCCATTCACAGTGATATAAAAAAGTCCGAGAATAAAATAAAATCAGTTAAATACACGATTTTGATATGTTTAACATCGTTCTCATAAATATTTATTTCCAGGATTTGTCATTTCTTTCTTACTCTAATTAATACTTTCAATGTAAATTTAAAACTGCACTCTTTCATTAGAGCGAAGAAAAAAATGTTAAAATTAATCGAATCGTTTGAGCTGAGGGATAACAATTTGCGGTCCGACATCCAAAACAAGCATACATTTTTTTTTTAATCGGTAAATATCTTCTGTTCTGTTTTTTGAATTTACAATTAAAAATTTTAAGAATTAAAATAAACTTGCCTCCTTCAAAATTTTTTGAAAATGTACAAAAACATGTTTTTTGGTTTGATTCAAACCTGAAATTTCTTCACCTTGAACCAAAGAAACATGTTATCATTTTTTATTCATGCGGGAAACATTTTTTTCCTGGTGTATATAACGTTTCAAAATCGCAAAAAAAAAGTGAAATCCCAAAAATCCTAAAGCACAATACATATAACAAATTCGTCATAATTTTTGAACCAATAGGAAATATTTCGAATTTGAAATCGTTAAATTTTACTGATTAAAATTTATTTTTCACTTTTGTCGAATGCCAACCCACAAGTTTTTTCTCCCTCAAATTCAACGATTTGATTTGTTTTCGAATTTAACTCCGCCCTACCCTTTAGTGCTCTTAAACTCAAATTGAAAATTGCTCAAGTTAGAACATTTAACATTGCAGTTGATGAATTTGAAATTTTCCATCTTTTAATTAGGTAGGTATATAAAGTGTCTACCTTCTAATACTTATTCCAAAAGTATTGTATGTTTTGTATTGTTATTGTTACCTTACTTATTCATGAATACTTTATTCAACTGCTATACACTTGCTTTAATTATTATTCAATAATGGGTAGACTTACTAGTTTCAGAGAATTTTTCGAAAAAGGGGAAAAAGGGGAAGTTTTTTGAGAATGGGGAAAAAAGGGGAATTTCAAGAAAAAAGGGGAAACTAAGAAAAAAAGGGGAAGACTGTGCACCCTGGAATTATTGAAACTATTTTTTATACATGGTCATATTGAAATGTTAAACATAAATTTTGAAAAGCCATTTCAGACATTATAAAACTTGGTGTGATTTAATGTTATAAGGAAAACGATTCAAATAAAAAATTGCTCGGTATGGCATAAGCCATAATATATATACCTACATATGTAATCAAGTTGTATATAATGTCTAAAACTTTGGTTTCTCAAATTCATCTATTTTTTTATTTTTTTTTTAATGAGACAGATAAGAGAAATGAAATATTTTTTAAAATTCATATTTATTTGAAAAAAAGATAAACCGATGTTATCATTTTCAATGCTCTAAAATTTAGAGAATGATTCGAATTTTTCCTAAAAATGTATTCAAAATCCTGCAAAATTACAAAAATTTCCTTCAAATTTCCACATTCTTTTTTGAAAATTTTGAAAATTCTTGTAAATAGTAGAGATGGGGCGAGCAATTTGGCTACTGTTTGAGTGCTTGTCCTCCGACAGGCTTACCGGAGGAAGCAGTTAGCGCAGTAACTTCGGCCGAATTTCTACTGCGTTTCTTATCCTACTTCAGAAGAGTGTTCAGAAGTGCGAACTCCGGCGTCAGGTACCTGAAGCCCTAAAACCTCTTTTTTGCGTCTTCGGACTCTTTTTTTCTGACACTTTATTTCCTCTTCCTACTGTGTTCAGAATTCAATGTCAGTAATTTAATATTGAGAAAATGAGAATTTTTGAAGTTTGAAATAATGGAATAATGTTTTGCTTATGATTTTTGATTTCGCAGTTGAGCAATGAACAGTACTGTACTAAATATTGCTTTGTACGTTCAGTTAAATGATAAATTCGCATTTTTTAACATTTTTCTCGTCAATAATTATATATTCTATGAAAAATAGGCTAAAAGTAAATGAATATATGAATTCACTAACGTCCCAAAAGAAGTTTCACTTCAAAAATGTATACCAGAACAAATGTGTAATTTATGGACACCTACATCGGTTTTGTTATGAATGAAAAAGCAAGTCAACATCTCATAGATCATGATTTTGTATCACCCAGATTGCTATGGGCTAGAATGAAGGTAGGAATCAGAAGATTATTTATCATAGCGTGCTACGCACCAGTTGATAGCGATTCGAGGGAAGTTAAGGACGCCTTCTGGGACACTTTAAATGATACAATAAGTACTTGCGATCAAGGTGAAAGAATAATCTTGTTAGGAGATATGAACGGATGGGTCGGCGTCCAGCGTCAGGATACAGATACAGGAGGGGTGCTAGGTAATTTTGGGGACACAACAAGAAAAAATTATAACGGGGAAAAATTAGTTAGCTTATGCTTAGAAAAGAGCCTATTCATTACAAATACTTGGTTTAGACATAAAATGATCCACATGTACACCTGGTGTAAAGGAAATAGCCGCAGTATAATTGACTTCGTTATTGCAGATGAAAGACTAAGAGAACTAGTTACAGATACAAGAGTCATGAGGGGGGCCGAATGCAATACTGATCATTACCTTTTAGTCTGCAAAATAAACTTAGGGCGGGGATGGAGAACAAAGAAAACAAAGAAAACGAAACAAACACGAATAAAAATTGAAAATTTACAGAGACAAGAAGTGGAAACAGAGTTCCAAAAGAGGTTAACTGAACGCATAGATAGGGCAACGTGGGAAGCGCTTATAAGCAATAAAGATGTAGAGGGCGCGTGGACTTTATTACGGGATATCATTGTTAAAACTGCGACCGAAATATGTGGTACGGCATTTGTAGGAAGAAAATCTGGTGATGCATGGTGGAATGAGGAAATTGCGGCAGCCCAAAAAGAAAAAAAAAAAAGCCCGCAATAGAACGCTGAACATGACAGGTCTTAGCGATGAGGAGAAAACTAGACTTAAAAATGATTACAGACACAAAAATAGGAAAGTTAAACGACTAGTCAAAGAGAGTAAAGAGAAAATCAGAACAGAAGAAGAGAACAAAATAAAAAACTGCTTTGAAGGAATTATGAAACTATTATATAAACAGTTGAAGGAAAGTAAAAGTACAGAGTTTGCTAGCATGAGAAACAGTAAAGGCGAAATGCTATATGATATAGACGGGATAGTAGACGCTTTAAAAGATTCTTTTAAAGAACTATTAGGAGGTGAAGATATAGGGCAACAAAACTGCGACATAGAACATAATGCACTAGAAAACCCAATTGAAAAAGTCTGTGTCACTGAGGTCAGAGATATAATTAAGAACTTGAAAAACGGTAAGGCTGCGGGTATAGACAATATTAGCGCTGAAATGCTTAAATACGGTGGTGAGTACATACCTCACAGGTTGTGCGAATTAATAAATTTATGTATCGAAACGGGAGAAGTCCCAGACGATTGGAGAAAAGCGATTATCGTACCAATATACAAAAGAAAAGGAGATAAAAGCAACTGCAGTAATTACAGAGGTATCAGCCTACTAAGTACCGTAAGTAAAATATACTCAAAAATACTTATCCGTAGGGTAATGGAAATTACAGAAGAGAAGATATGGGAAGTCCAATGTGGATTTATGCCAGGAAGGTCATGTACAGATCAGATATTTAGCCTAAGACAGATCACAGAAAAGAGCTTGAGAGTAGGAAAGAAAGTTTTCTGTGCATTTATTGATCTAGAAAAAGCATTCGACAAGGTAAATAGAACTAAACTTTGGGAAATCCTTAAAGAGTATGGAGTAAATGGAGGGCTCCTACAAGCAATAAAAACAATTTATACAGGCAGTAAAGCGAGTGTAAGGGTAAATGGGAAACTGAGCGACTGGTTCGATATTATGCAAGGGGTGAAGCAAGGATGCGTTATGTCCTCGTGGCTATTTATCATATTCATGGATAAATGTCTAAGAACTGCCCTCTTCGACGAAGAAGGTGTAAATCTCGAAACCGTCAAGGTACGTGGGTTAGCTTTCGCAGATGACAAGATTCTTATGGCAGAATCAATCGAGGACTTGCAAAGAATGTTGAATAAACTAAATACAAGCATGGAGAACATGGGCCTCAAAATTAACGTGAATAAAACGAAAATCATGGTGTTTGAGGGAAAAAGCGAGAAAACAATGTGCAACATTGTCCTAAATGGTGAGGGATTAGAACAAGTTGACAAGTACGTATATCTGGGTAGCCTATTCACTAGCGACGGAAAAATAGATGGGGAGTTAGATAGGCGCATAAATAAGGGTGAGCAGGTTATCGGTAGAGCAGGATCCATCCTCAGAAATAAAAACATATCAAAAAAAGCTAAAATGGCCATACATAACTCTATCTTCGTACCAACTGTACTATACGGTAGCGAGACATGGACCTGTCAAGAAAAGGACAGGAGCAAAATCAACGCGATCGGCATGAAACCTCTCCGCATAATATGCGGGAAAACACTGATGGACAAAGTCAGAAATGAGACAATCCTCAAAGAATGTGGTACACAAGAGACACTAGTTGACATATGGGAAAGAAATCAGCTAAGGTGGTTCGGACATCTTGAAAGAATGAAAGATGAACGACTGACGAAGCAAGTGTATAAAGGTAAAGTAAATGGTAGAATGCCCAGAGGTAGACCGCCGAAAGAATGGTCAGAATCTGTGAATGAGACATTAATCCGAAGAGACGTAAGAAGCCATAGGAACAGAAGAGCTTGCGTGAAGAAATGCATGGACGTGAAGGAAGCTAGAGTAGTATGCCAGGACAGAAATGTGTGGCGACAAATAGTTTGTAAACAGAGTGACAATAGTGTGAATGGCGCCTGAAACAGAGACTTTGGATACTAATGGGCCCAAGTGGGGAACCATACATAACAATTTTGTGAGGTTCCTCACTTGGGGTGATCGCTAGAGAGATTGATCAGCAACCTGGGTCGGAGCAGTGTTGCGGAATGAACGTGTCATCTAAATAAATGACACGAGAATTCCAGATCGATCTAAAACACCTATCCCTAACACCTATAAAACTCCTATATACCTTATGCCCATATACCAACCTACTCTATACCTATTCACCTGTTTACTATTCCCCAACCGAGCAAGTCACGCCTACCCCGAAAGGGAAATGGCTTAATGGTATAATAATAAATAATAATACATTCCTTGTGTACAATATTTTTCTCTGAAATGCATAATAATAAAAGTACATATCGTTCATATTTCATCCAAAATCATGAAAAATCTGTTGATTTTGATTTTTGATCGATTTTTTCGAACAATGATTTTACCAAAAAAGGTTGTTAAACGAAAACGTTGTATTTTCACGAAATACACCATTTGTCCGTCGAATATTTTGATATAAGCGCTCGATAAAAGCAATAGTTTTCACAATAAATCATGAAAACCATGAAATCAGAGGTCATTTCAAAAATGCAGTGTGCATCAGAATTTAAAATGCACAGAAAGCATCTGAGGCTTTTTTTGTACACGGTTGAATGTATTTATTTGCATATAATATTCACATATATGAAGTTTGAACTATTGTAATGAAATTGATTTGAATCAGAGTTGGGTAGTAACTTGTTGCAAGTGACTAAGTGACTGAAATGTTGCATAATTTGTAACTTTTTGGGTAACTCGATCCCGTTACTATTTTAAAAGTTACTTGTAACGTAACTTCGTTAAGATTTTTGCAGTTACTTAGAACTTCAATTTAAGTTACTTTGAAGTTACTTTGTGTTTCTGGTATATATCCTATCAGGAGAGGTTTTTTGGTTGAATTCAACCGTAATTAATTGCAAATTAAAATCTGTTTTGGTTGAAATAATTTCAGATATTATATTTTTCCTTGACAATTCATCTATTTTGGTTGAAAATTCCTGTTTTTTTTTAATTCAACTTTTTTGGTAGAATTTTCAAGTAGTTGATTGAAGAATAACGAATATTTTTATTTAAATTCATATTTTCATTTTGAAAATTCAACTCTTGTTGATGAGAGATGTTTCTGATTTGAAAATTCATCTTTTTGATAAGAAAATTGTAGAGTTTCCAGCTATTTTGTTGAAAGTTCGTTTTTTCTAGATGAAAAAATAACTGCTTGGTTGAAAGTTAAACTAATTTGTTGAAAATTTAGTTACTTGGTTGAAAATTTAACTCTATTATTGAAAATTCGTCTTTTTTCTTTGAAAATGATAGAAAATTCGACTATTTAGTATACTGTTGTATACGCTTGAATCGCGAGTTTTTTTATAAGTATAAGTGAAATAGTTATTTTTTATTACTAAAAGCATGATAGCAGTAATGTCCGCATTGCATGTTAATAATTATTGAATTTTTGTGTGATTCATGCGAGTGGATTGGTTAGTGACACCTGCAGTGTCACTTAGTGACTTAGTGACAGAAACACGTGATAGGGTTAAAAATTGTTGAAGTTTGTCTGTGATGAAGCAAATGAGCAGAAAACGTACAATAACTCTTTTTTAATAGTATTCGTATGGAAAGATTGGATACTTCCATGAAAATATAACTTGGGAAAAAATAGGATGATTTAAAGAATCAGATTGTTCGAGGAAAATGAAATTATTCCACTCAAATTCTAGCAGGCGATTGTTATTAGAACATTGAAAATGCTCTTGAACTTCCGGTACCACGAATTTGCCGCCATCCGGCAAGTGTGGGGTTCCACGACCAATCACATCCAAGCGTCTGCTTTGAAATTTTGCCTAACGGAAAAGGACTGTTTCGCCGGTCAGGTCAGCATTGTCTGTTTGTAAACAAGGCCGACAGCAGTGCATTAATTCGAGGTTATGGTACACAGGATCTGTAATTCTAAAATCGGAGATACAGAGCACAGATTAATTGTCTGATGAATTACACACAAGATGATTATTGATAATTTACAAGGATTGTTTGAATATTGAATCCACTGCGTAAGTACTTTTCCTCGCTTAGTAATTTGGCTTCACCCTGTAGAGGCTGCTATTATTTGACATACGCAGGGCTCGCAACGGGTGACTTTTTTGATCCGCTGTTACTAAAAAGTTACTTATATTTAATGAAAAGGTTACTTTTGGTTACATTTTTTGCACGAAATAACGAAGTGAATTAATTTATTAATTGTATTATTTAAAAACTTGTGTAAAATGTAAAAAATTAAAAAATTTGCAGTCAATTTGGCTCTTTAGAGCCGGAACAGTTAGGAAATAACAATAAAATAATTTTTTCGTATGTAAAATGTATAAAAAGGTCTACTAATTGAATTATTATGAATCCTGATCAAGAAGTCAATTTAGCTAAAATTGATAGTTTTTAAATTAAAATCTAAATCTTTTTTGTTGAAATATCGAACTATGTACTACATTTTTCGATGAGAATTTATCTTCTTTGGTCGAAATTCGGTTGAAAGATGAACAATTTTTGTTAAAACTTTATTTTTTTGTTGAAAATACATGATTTCATTTCAAAACGCATCTTTTTGGTTAGAAATGTACTCATTTTGCTAAAAATTCGTCTCTTTCGGTGGAAGATTCCCCTGGTTTCGGTTAAAATTCAACTATAATTGGTTGATAGATGAATTCTTCGTTAAAAATCCATATTTGCTGGTTGAAAATGCAACTGTTTTGTAAAAATTTGTCTTTTTGGCATAAAAACTCAACAATTTGGTTGAAAAATTACCATTTTTGTTGAAAAATCGTATTTCCAAATGAATTATACTGGTTTTTTATATTAAATTAAAATCTTTTTTGGTTATTGTATCAACTATTACATTTTTTCTTAAGAATTCATCTTTTTTAGTCAGAAAAATCCAACCATTTTGTTGAAAGTTGATCCACTTTCTTAAACGTACATTTTTTTGTTGAAGATTCATAATTTTGGTGGCAGGGAGGCCACTTGACCGGGAGACCGGGATCTTTATTGCCCGGGAAATGACCTGAAATTTAATTAAAAAACCGGGAATTTACTCCTGATCGTAGCAAAATTCAAGTTTTCATTATTTTAATCATTTTTGTCAATTTAGAAAAGTTATTTCTACTTTATCTACAGTCACAGGCCATATGAGTGTTTATCAGGTAGCGCATTTATTTACTTATTTACGGTTTATAGATCCTAGATTTGTCAGATTATCTCAGTTTACTCTGATTAAATCATAATTTATTATTGAATTTTTATTATTTTCCATTATAAGAAAAACCTCTTGCAATTTTTTGCTCTGATCCTGACTTGGGGGCCGTGCACAAATTACGTAAACTCCTTTAAGCGGGGGGGGGGGGGGGTTCAACGATTTTTCTATGCTGTCTTACATGGGTGGTACGTGGTCGAAAACATTTCTCACGTAAGATTTTTGCAAGCTGCGAATAACTACAAATCAAAAGTAAAACATACATTTATAACTTTTATGTGGAAACAGTTGTTTGTCAGCGCGATCTAGTACTGAAATTTTTAACCATTTCTGGAGATTATGTATTTCAGATTAGGTGGGGAAAATCGAAGATGTCTTTACGCCAAGTGGCAAACAATAATATCAGTTGCATGGGAAGAAACATTAGTTTTTTTTTAATTGAAAAAGGAATGATCTTTACTACAAGCGTATTTATATATTGGTTTTAATTTTCCAAAAGCCAGTTGATTATTCAATAAAACCTATTATTCTTGTTTATAATGAATTTATTATTTAATTCAATAGCATTTGAAAAAAACACATAATATTCAAATACACTTATGTTGAAAAATTATTCTTTTCCTAGTTATTACAAAAATAAAATTTCGTCCAATGCAATCGGTATTATTGCTTAGCCCGTGACGTGCAGACATCTTGCCAAGTGACGTCACAACTTGAAATACCTTGAAATACCTAATTCAGTTACCATCTACTACCTCTCCAGTCGGCATCGTCGGCATTTGTTTAATCCTCACTCTTTATACATAAATACCGACGCAGGTATGTGCCGGCAGATATGTACCTTAATGTGCACACCATTGATGTCTATATGCCCGCCCGACAGGCGGGAGCGACGCGGTCCGGCGAACTGCATGACCCACGGTCCGATAAAATGCAGGCTGAGTGTGCGAGTAGAGTAAAATTAAAAAAATATTTTTTTATGTAAATAAAATAAAAATTTCCAAATAGCACGAAAGGTAATGCCGAGATTCTGCGTATAATAAG
>CAKNXH010058855.1:76749-127171 GCA_932178445.1 Andricus quercusramuli
TGTCTCACAAAGGGGGGTACGTGGTTCAAAATTTCAGAAAAAAAGTTTACGTAATTTATGCACGGCCCCTTGGAACAGTGAATTGTAGAAATTAGTTACCGTTTTTATTTCAGCACAGGGAGTTTCCGTACAGAAATATAATTTCACTTGGAACAGGGCATTTTCGACATGGAGGATTTTTGTTACATTGTTCGTTGCAAATTCATCTTTCTGTATAGTTAGAAATTCTACTACTTGGTTAAAAGTTAAACTCTTTTGTCAAAAATGATTTTTTTGTTTAAAAATGCATCATTTTAATTAGAATTCATCTCTTGTTAAAAATTTAACTACTTAATTGAAAATACATGTTTCAAACTGAAAATTTAACTATTTCAGAAGCTGGATGAAAATTTAACTATTTGGTTGAAATTTTATATTTTTTATTTAGAAATTGAACTAGTTATTTGAAAATTTATGTACTTTGTGAAAAATTCGCCTTTTTTGTAGAAAATTAATTTGTATGGTTGAAAATTCATCTTCTTGGTATAAAATTCAACTATTACAGTTGAAGAGTCATCATTTTAGTTGAAAATTCATCAGTTTGGTTGAAAATTAATTCCTTCAGCTGAAAATTTGAATGTCCGTTTTTCGTTGAAAATTTATTAAGAATTTTGTTGAGAATGTGTCTTTTTCAATTGAAAATTCAACTATTTCGTTGATAATGCACATATTTGGTTAAAAATCGATTTTTTTGTTGTTGAAAATTATCATTTTCTTTGCAAGTTAATCTTCTGGTCTAAAAATTAAAGTATTTCAGTTAAATATTTATCATTTTAGTTGAAGATTCATTTTCTAGATTGGAAATAAAATTACTTGATTGAAGGTTAAACTCTTCTGTGTAAAATTAGGTTTGTTGTTGTTGGAGATTCATCATTTTAATTCAAAATTCATTTCTTTGGTTGAAATCTTAGCTATTTGATTACAAATTTATCTCTTTGGTTGAATATTCATTTTTTCAATAAAAATTTACTTATTCAATTTCTGGTTGAAAAATTATCTTTTTTAGTTGACAATTCATATCTTTGGTCAAAAATTCAACTATTCTAGTTAAAGGTTCATCATTTCAGTTGAAAATTCATCTTTCTGTTTCGAAATTCAACTATTGCAGATAAAGATTTACAATTGTAGTTGAAAATTAATCACTTTATTTGAAAATGTAACTATTTTTTTTAAAGTTAGTTTTTCTTGTTGAATGTTAGTTTCTTGTGGAAAGTAATTTTTTAACTGCGAATTTAACTTATTCCAATTGAATATTCCATAGTTTTATTTGAAAATTCATCTGTTCGGTTGGAAATTAACTTATTTAACTTTAAGTGTAATTATTCATGTTTTGGCTAACAATTTATCTTTTTCAGTAAAAATTAATTTTGTGTTGTTGAAAATTTCACTTTTTCAGTTTAAGATTCATTGTTTTAGTTGAAAACTCATCTGTTTGTTTTAAAATTCAACTATTCCAGTTGCAGATTCATCACTTATTTTGGAAATAGAACTATTTTTTTGAAAATCCGTTATTTTTGGTTGAAAATTAATTTTTCCAACTAAAAGTTTAATTATTCCATTTTTTGTTAAGAATTGATATTTTTTAGTGCAAAATTTAAATATTTGTTTCAAAATTAATTTATTTTGCTTCCTCATAGAGGAAGCTTTGTAATGGTGACATTTTTCAAATTTTTTAAATTCATTTAATTGAACCCTCCCTAATTTAAAAATGTCTAATACAATGTTCTAAGCAATTGTCCGGATGTGTGTGTGTGTGTGGATGTGTGGATGTGTGGATGTATGGATGTGTGGATGTGTGGATGTCACGCTTTTCTGTGAACACGATAACTAGAAAACGGTTGCAGATAAATTGATGAAATTTGGAGAGCTTATTTTCCTTACTAACATCTTGAAACTGACCGAAGGATTTCAAAAAATATTTAATGCATTTTTTTTCTAGCACTCAATAATATTTTAAAAATCGGTTTTTTATAGCAAAACTTTTTTCATTCGCATAATTTAAAGTTGATGTAAAAACAGAAAAGATGTGTTCATTCGAGTCGAATCGATTGACCTATAATATTAATGAATTTTATTGAACAGTAAGGAAGCTATGGTAATGCATAATATTTGAAAATACGGTTTTTTATAGTAAAACTTTTTTCATTAGCATAATTCAAAGTTGATGCAAGAATGTGAAAGATTCATTGGTTCGGAGCGAATCTATTGATCTATAATATTAATACATTTTATTGAAGAGTAGAGAAGTTATGGTAATTTATATATTTTGAAAATCGGTTTTTTATAGTAAAACTTTCTTCACTAGCATAATTCACAGTTGATGCAAGGATATAAAAGATTCGTTGGTTCGAAACGAATCCATTGACCTATAATAATAATGCATTTTATCAAAAAGTAGGGAAGTTATGGTAATTTATATATTTTGAAAATCGTTTTTTTATAGTAAAACTGTTTTCATTAACATAATTCAAAGTTGATGCAAGAACAGAAAATATGTGTTGATTCGAGATCAATCGACTGACCTATAATATTAAGACATTTTATTGAAGACTATGGAAATTGTGAAATTGCATAATATTTGAAAACACGGTTTTTCATAGTAAAACTTCTTTTCAGTAACATAATTCAAAATTGATGCAAGAACGGAAAAAATCTCTTGATTCAAGGCAAATTGATTGATCTATAATAATAATAATAATAATACACTTTATTGAAGATTAGGGAATTTCTGCTCATTTATAATATCTGAATCATCAGGTTCAAACAGAAAAACTTTTTTCATCGACATAATTTAAAGTTGATGCATGAATAGAAAAGACTTTTTGATCATAAATTTTCAAATAGAGTAATATTATGACAAGTTTTGTGAAGAAATCGTAAAGCTGGGAAAGGGATAGGGTGCGACAGAACTTTTCCTTTCCCTTTTCCAGCTCAAAAAATTATTATTTCGAACCCAAGATTTGATTTTTCTGATTTGTCTTGTTATTTAAAACATTTTTGTATTATTCTGTAATTTTTCATTTTTGGTAAATTTCTATTTTTAAATTGAGCAAAATGAAGACTTCGGTTTGCCTATTATTGAAAAAAATAACTAATGCTTCCTCTATGAGGAAGCAAATACATTTGCTATCGGGAAGCAAAGTGCTCGTGAAATGAGCACCATATAATTATAAATACAAACAAAGTGGAAACACTCGAGATTGAATTCACAGCTAGTTTAAATGTTTTGCTCTGTTGTGTTAAAGGATATTTAGAATGACCGTCATTTCTCTTTGCAAGATACATTATATTTAGCATCATTTTTAATTTGTTAGGAAAATTTTTAGGTATATGAAATCGCCGAAACCCGTAGATTCTGAATTTCTAACTTTTGAATCTGTATATATGCAACATTTAAAAAATTTAATTTTAATTTTTAATCCTTTTCGGTTGGCATACCTGCGGTCCTAGCCGATAAGCTGCCTGATAGGATGTGAATTAGCATATCTTCAGAAATAGTCAGACTCGTCAGAAGTGGACAGGGTGTTCAGAAATCGTCAGAGCATCTGACCATTTGTGACAATTACTGACAGGGATAAATCCTTTTGGCTTATAAATTCATATTTTTTGGTTAAAAATAAAACATTGGTTGAAAAATTTGACTGAACAAACTTTTTTTGTTGGGAATTCAGCTATGTCGTTAAAAGGTCATCTACTATTTTGTTAAACTAGCTGTGAATTCGATCTCGAGTGTTTCCACTTTGTTTGTATTTATAATTATATGGTGCTCATTTCACGAGCACTTTGCTTCCCGTTAGCAAATGTATTTGCTTCCTCATAGAGGAAGCATTAGTTATTTTTTTCAATAATAGACAAACCAAAGTCTTCATTTTGCTCAATTTAAAACTAGAAATTTACCAAAAATGAAAAATTACAAAATAATACAAAAAATGTTTTAAATACAAATACAAATCAGACAAATCAAATCTTGCGTTCAAAATAATAATTTTTTGAGCTGGAAAAGGGAAAGGAAAAGTTCTGTCGCACCCTATCCCTTTCCGGGCTTTATGATTTCTTCACATAAATTGTCATAATATTACTCTATTTGAAAATTTATGATCAAAAAGTCTTTTCTATTCATGCATCAACTTTAAATTATGTCGATGATAAAAGTTTTTCTGTTTGAAACTGATGATTCAGATATTATAAATGAGCAGAGCTTCCCAAATCTTCAATAAAGTGCATTATTATTATTATAGATCAATCGATTTGCCCCAAATCAAGAGATTTTTTTCGTTCTTGCATCAATTTTGAATTATGTTACTGAAAAAAGTTTTACTATGATAAACCGTGTTTTCAAATATTATGCAATTTCACAATTTCCAAACTCTTCAATAAAATGTATTAATATTATAGGTCAATCGATTCATCTCGAATCAACACATCTTTTCTGTTCTTGCATCAACTTTGAATTATATTAGTGAAAAAAGTTTTACTATAAAAAAGCGATTTTCAAAATATATAAATTACCATAACTCCCCTACTATTTGATGAAATGCGTTATTATTATAGGTCAATCGATTCGTTTCGAACCAAGGAATCTTTTATATTGTTGCATCAACTCTGAATTATGCTAATGAAAAAAGTTTTACTATAAAAAACCGATTTTCAAAATATATAAATTACCATAACTTCCCTACTCTTTGATAAAATGCATTTTTATTATAGGTCAATCGATTCGTCCCGAAGCAATGAATCTTTTATATCCTTGCGTCAACTCTGAATTATGCTAGTGAAAAAAGTTTTACTATAAAAAACCGATTTTCAAAATATATAAATTACCATAACTTCCCTACTCTTCAATAACATTTATTAATATTAGAGGTCAATCGATTCGACTCGCATCAACACACCTTTTCTGTTTTTGCATCAACTTTAAATTATGTTAATGAAAAAAGTTTTACTAAAAAAAACCGATTTTCAAAATATATAAATTACCATAACTTCCCTACTCTTTGATAAAATGCATTATTATTATAGGTCAATCGATTTGTTTCGAACCAAGGAATCTTTTATATTGTTGCATCAACTCTGAATTATGCTAGCGAAAAAAGTTTTACTATAAAAAACCGATTTTCAAAATATATAAATTACCATAACTTCCCTACTCTTCAATAAAATATATTAATATTTAGGTCAATTGATTCGTCCCGAACCAAGGAATCTATTATATTCTTGCATCAACTTTGAATTATGCGAATGAAAAAAGTTTTACTATGAAAAACCGATTTTTAAAATATTATTGAGTGCTAGAAGAAAATGCAATAAATATTTTTAGAAATCCTTCGGTCAGTTTCAAGATATTAGTGAGGAAAATAAGCTCTACAAGTTTCATCAATTTATCTGTAACCGTTTTCTAGTTATCGTGTCCACAAAAAAGCGTGACATCCAGACATCCACACATCCACACACACACACACATCCGGACAATTGCTTAGCACATTGTATTAGACATTTTTAAATTAGGGAGGGTTTAATTAAATGAATTTAAAAATTTTGAAAAATGTTACCATTACAAAGCTTCCTATATGAGGAAGCAAAATGCAATATTTTTACTTGAAATGTTCAGAATTGAAAGCGTTTCAAATTGAATCATACAAAAAGGTGTTTTGTTCGAAATTGGAAACATTTCAGACCCTAATACTCAAAAATTGTGTATAACACATTACCGAATTTAAAAATTTTCGACAGAAAATTGCCGAATTATAAAATACCCGAACTAGGAAATTCACGAATTACAAAGTTCCCGAATATAAACAATTATAACATATTTTATAAAAGAAATTAATTGTAATATAATTTTTATTTTATTAATTTAATTAATTTTATAAAGTAATAAAAAATTTGATTGGTGCAATTCGGATATTTCCTAGTTCGGATATTCAATAATTTAGCAATTTTTTGTCGACAATTTTATTCTTCGGAAATTTTCAAATCCGGGAATTTTATAATTCGGAAATTTCACAGCGTCGAGAATTTTATTTTTTGGAACTTTTCAGTCGTCCCTAAAAATTCTCTTATTTTCAATTCTAGACCTTCCAAATTGAATAAATTTCAAATGTAGATCATCAAAATGATATTTTTAATTGTAACTTGTCAAAATTAAAAGCTCTTTAATTTCTAACATTTAGAATAAAAAATTCTTCAATTTTTGCGATTTGCAATTTTTAATTTTTCTATTTTGAAGATTTAAAATTGAAAACTCTTGAATTTCAGAGATGTGTAAATAAAAATGCTTAAATTTTAATGATTATAGAAGTCAAAACTCAAGTTTTCAATTATAAATCTTCTAAATTTAAGAAATCGCAAATGTAAAGCATGGAAATTATAAAATGTTTTATTGTAAAACTTAAGGCTTGATAATTTTTCAGTATAAAATTTCAAAATTACAATGCTCTTTAGTCTTAGAAATTTAAAATGCAAATTTCTACAAATTTGAAAAGTCACAATTAAGAAAATTCAATTTTTAAGATGTCTAAAGTTCAACAATTTTGAACATTTACAATTGAAAATTCTCTGATGTCAACTATTTGTAGTTTGAAATTATTGTTAAATTTTAAATATGTATACATGAGAATGTTTAGATTGTGGTGATTTCGAAGCTCAAAAGTCGAGAGGTTTAAATTTTAAATCTTCCAAATTGATGAAATTGCAAATTTAAATCATCAAAATTACAGAACGTTAATTTTAAAACTCAATACTCGTATAACATTCAATGGCAAATTTTTAAAATTAAAAACTGTTCAATAGAATAGTTCAGTTTGGAAGATTACCAATTAAAAATTCTTTAATTTGAACGATTCCCAATTTGAAAATCTTTAAATTCCATTTTTTTCAATTGCGGACTCTTTAATATTTAATGTGTATAATAGAAAATTAAAGAATTTTGAATGCTCTTTTCTTTGAATTGTTCATTTTGAAAGATTTAAATTTGAAGTATATTCATTTTGACAGGTACAATGTAAAATTCTCGTGTTTTGAATATATAGAATTGCAAACTATTCAATTTTCAAGATTTATATTTTACATTTTTTTATTCTAAATGAAAAAAAATTAAAAACTCTTCAATATCAAAAATTTACAATTCAAAATTCTACAATAAAATGGCCGCCATCGAACTAACGCGTCTGTGAGTTACGCGGTTTCTGCAAGTTAGATATACTTAATGTGATAAAAAAAGTGACCAAAAATACTACCAGTAGTGTCCGGATTAAAAGTGATGTGTTCCTGTTAATTAATTCTCGATTTAACAGTGCTAGATTCTCCTGACCGCCAATTTTAGCAAACCTAACTTCTAAGCGTTGTGCTTTGTACGTTGACTCTTGCCGGGATGGGACCTAAGGATAAACTTACTCAGAATGGAATTTGTGGTGGATGCAAATCAACAGTCGTTGATGCAGTTTTTTGCTCCGGATGTCAGGCTCCGTATCACCCAGGATGTGCTGGACGTGCCGGCACACTGGAAAACGGTGCATTCTCTAAGTGCTGTAAACTGCGGTCTCGATCACCCACGATGGCTGACCCACCTGCAGGACCTCTCACAGCCCAAGACGTCGAGCGAATTATTAATAACGCATTCGCCTCCATTCAGCCTCAACTTAAGGAAGTTTCTTCCTGCCGAGAGGCACTGGATGGACTCTCAACCAAATTCGACGTCTTCACTACAAAGCTCGACCACACTATCGAAAGGATTGGCAAAGCTGAAAAATCCATTGAAGACCTATCAGAAAGGATTTCGACAGTCGAAGGTACGATTTCCACTATAGAAGCTCAGGGCACTCCCATTCCGCATGCTAATGAAACCCGTATAGCACATCACTGTGTAACCGAAATTGAGCAAAGAATCCTAAGGAAAAACAACCTTATACTTTTTGGTCTGCCTGAGGATGCCATTCCCCATGCGAGTGACTCCAATCAAAATTACTCGATCATATTCAAGCTCTTAACAGGGATTATCCCTAACAGCCTGATCAAAAACCTCAGAGCATTTAGACTCGGTACCTTTTCGCAGGCACAGCAAAAACCACGACCGATGAAAATCGTTTGCGAGACGGAATCCTCAGCACATGCTCTGCTCCGATCCTTCTTGGAAGCCAAACGAGACTCGAAGAACGATGTGAAGCTGAAAAGCCTTTGGTTGACACTGGACAAAACAAAAACCCAGCTGGAGGAAATTGCAGCAATGAAGAAAACCTTAGAATCTCGTCGTCAAGCAGGCGAGGAGGATCTGAAATTGGTATTTCGGCGCGGAATCCCAGCTGTCATGAAAGTCACGAGGCGAGAAGACCGGACAAACTGAATGTTCCAAGACGAGGATGGACAACCCCACCAAGTGAGATAGTAAGTGAACCCCCTCTCACACATTCTAGCGCTGGCGATAAGCCTTTATCTGTATATTATCAGAATGTCAGGGGCTTGCGAACCAAATTATTATTATTGCGAAAGTCTATTCCTCTTAGCCGAATTAGAATTATAGTCCTTACTGAAACATGGTTGAATAATAACATAAATTCAACTGAATTAGGTTTCAATAATTTCGATGTCTTTCGTTGTGACCGCAGTGTGTCTACGAGCGAAAATTTACGTGGAGGGGGTGTTTTGATAGCCACTGACTGCTGCTTAAGGTGTGTTCAGCTCCCCACGAACACTGACACGGTGGAGCATGTTGTGATTAAAGTATTATTTGGAACATCTATATATATATATTTGGAGTTTTCTACATTCCACCAAATGCTAGCCTTCAGAAATATGTTGATGCGTGTTCCGTCCTCGAAGATGTATCATGTTCCTTTCCAGAGGCAGCCGTCAGAATTCTTGGGGATTTTAACATGCCTTATGCCACGTGGAACTCAGATTCCGACCGAGGGCCCAGTTGCGTACCCAAACAGGGTTCTTATCAAATGCATGCAGACATCTGCAATACAGTCTCCGACTCTCTCGATTATTTAGGTTTAAGACAAATAAACACAAACGTAAATGTCTACGGTTCCCTACTAGATCTTGTCATAACAAACTCTGATTTTGATCACGCGAGGCTGGCTATAGATCCGCTCTTACCAATTGATAATTACCATCCTCCTTTGACTATCGAAATAAGTAGGTGCAACATAGCATGTGAATCTAACGACAGAACCACTTATGTCAAATATAACTTTAAGAGAGCAAACTTTGTAGCGCTAAACTCATTTTTAATGCTAATCGATTGGGACAACCTCTTACAGAATGTCACTACAGACGAAGCTATCGAGACGCTCTATGCACACCTATATGTCGCGTTTGACCAATTCGTACCTCTCAAAATAATTGAAGCGTCTACCTACCCGTTCTGGTTCAGCAATGAATTAAAGAAACTAGTAACTGATAAGAAAGTAGCCCATCTTACTTATAAGAAATCACGTAAACTAGCTGATTACATTCTTTTCTCAGGTCTCAGAGCTCAGTGCAAAACTTTATCCGATTACTGCTATAAAAAATATATTACAGATACTGAAAATTGTATAATAGCGAACCCTAAATCCTTCTGGGCCTATGTCAATGCTACACGCAAAAACGCTAATATCCCGAATCAGATGTCTCTAGGAGATGAGCATGCTAACACCTGTGAAGGCATTGCCGGGCTTTTCGCCAAATATTTTAAATCTGTTTATTCCGATCCTAGCACTAGTGAGCCCCATTTCGATTTGGCAGAAACTATAGATTTCTCGAACTTAAAAATTAGCCGGGAAGAGATTAAACTTAAGCTACTTGAACTCGACGTAAACAAGGGTGCGGGATCAGACGGAGTACCCCCCGTTGTCTTGAAATCTTGCTGTTCTTCACTCATGGTACCGTTGCACATTTTGTTTAACAAGTCTATCGCGGAAGGGTATTTCCCATTTGATTGGAAAAAAGGCATCGTAGTTCCGATCTACAAGAGTGGAAATCGGAACGACGTTGCCAACTATCGGCCCATAACTATTCTTAACGCGATCCCGAAGGTATTTGAAAGCATTGTACACGATAAGTTGTACCAAGCTTGTGCTAATATCATTGCAGAGGAGCAGCATGGTTTCATGAAGAGGAGATCCACAACTACAAACCTATGCGTTTACACGCACTATCTCGCAAACAAACTAGAGTCGGGTGATCAGGTGGACGCAGTCTATACAGATTTCTCTAAAGCCTTTGACAAAGTCGATCATAACATTCTCGTGGCAAAGCTTGGAGAACTTGGTGTCTCTGGAAAAATGCTCTCATGGTTAGCGAGTTATCTAAGCGATAGATGGCAGGCAGTCCGTGTCGATAATAATTACTCAGAAGCATTTCTTGCAACCTCCGGAGTACCACAGGGATCGCACCTTGGCCCGCTCATGTTCCTCCTCTATGTCAACGACATCAGCGTCATCTTAAAATTCTGCTCATTTCTTTTCTTTGCCGACGATCTTAAACTATACAAGGCTATTCATTCCGTTTTGGATTGCATCGAGCTGCAAGGTGATCTAGATCGCCTTCAGTGTTGGTGCATCCTAAATAGGATGCCGTTGAACATCAAAAAATGTGTGGTTATAACCTTTTCTAGAAAAAAACTCACGCTTCGACACACTTACACGCTACGTGGGGATGAGCTTGATAGAGTTACCAGGGTGCGTGACCTGGGCCTCCTTTTTGACAACTCCCTGTCATTCAACGACCAAGCGTCTGACGCGATCAATAAAGCACTAAGATCTCTGGGCTTTGTCACGAGAAATGCTACTAAATTCAGGAATCCGCTAACCCTGAAAACTCTTTTTTTCTCTCTGGTCAGGCCTCACCTCGAATATGCATCTGTAGTCTGGTCGCCTTGTTATAGCATCTACAAAGTGAGACTTGAACGAGTTCAGAATCGATTTTTGCGATTTACAGCAAGACAACTTGGAATGCCCATGGCAAGATTTGACCATGACTACAGCGGTATAAGAACGCTACTAAATGTTCAGCTAATCTCAGAACGGTTCCTGTTCGCCGATTTGTGCTTTCTCTATAATGTCATCAACAACTATGTAGATTGTCCAAGCATTTTGTCAGAAATAAAATTTAATGTACCATCGGAAGCGACAAGAAAAAGAAGAACGAGACGCAATCATTATTGTGCACTATTCAAATTGGGATATCATCGTACGAACTATGGGGCAAACACGGCGTTGACAAGAATTTGTAGAGAAGCGAACAGATTCAGTAATGAACTCGACTTTTTTGAGGTCTCATCGTTTCGATTTCGACTAGCTTTACGACAAGTGATAAATACCAGCGATAATAGCGCGGCCTAGGACGAGCGTAATTAGCTTTAAGACATTTCAGTCAATTACAATTAATTTATTATGTACCTAAAGGGCATAGCCCGTTCACTGTGCAAATAAATATTAGAGTTGGAATTGAAAATTCTTAAACTTCAAAAATATAGAATATCACATTATTCAAATTTTAATATTTCTAATTCAATCGTGTATAATTTGGAACATTTTTTTCTGAATAGTTTAATTTTGTAGATTTGGAATTGAAAATTCTTCAATTTTGATTATTTACAAAATCAAAAGTGAAGTTTCCAATTATAAATTTTCTAAATTAAAGAAATTTCAGATACAAAGCATTGACATTACAGAATTTTTAATTGTAAAAAAAGGATAAAACCACGTTAGAATTTTCAATGCTCTAAATAGTCTAAATCGGAGAATGAATCAATAAATTTGTAGTTTCCAAAATTATTTAATTTTAATCATTTTTAAACAAGAAATATGAAAATGTACATTTTTTAAATTTTGAAATCTTTCCAAATTTTAAGTTATTTTCAAAATTTTGTCAAAACTTCTACATATCTTTCAAAATAAAAATTGAATCTCTTCAGAACTTCTAAATATCTATCCAACTTATCCAAAATTTAAAAAAATGTCAATGTTAAGTATATATCAAATTTCTTCAATTTCACACACAATTTAAAAATGTTCAAAATAAAACAATTAAAATTGTAATGCTCAAAGTTAACCCTTTCAAATTTTAAGAATTTAAGGCATTTTGTTTCAAACAATTCAATTTTAAACTGCACTGTTTTAAATATATGATTTATAATTCCTGGTTTGAAATGAATAGTCAAATATTGCTACTAATTAAATAATGGGTTTTTTCAAAAAATTTTGAAATTGTGTGGGTTCAAAATTGAATATTTTAGAGTGAAAAAATACTCGATTACAATTTGAAATTGAATGAAAGCCCTTAGTTCTTCTTTATTCATAATGTGTCCCCTAAGGGTTTACATGACTTCCATTTCTTACAACACTTCCTTCTACATGTTTTACAAAATCTTATCCTTACTATTTACAATTATTTACACCTATTTACATCAAATCTTATATCGAACGCCTTAATCTATTTTTGACGCTAGCGCAATTTGGGACGTATTAGCGGACGAGTGAGCGAGTGATCGAAAGCGAGAGTGCAAGCGAGAGAGAGAGAGAGAGAGCGGTAACGCAAACGCATCTTAATTTACTTATGCTATTACATGATCATTACTTACAATCTTTACGCTTCTTATTTAAGCGACTTCCGTTTCCTTTTTCTTTCACTTCTCTTGTACCTCCACTTTACCATTTTTTGCATCCAATCTTTCATTCTTTTTCAGTTGCTCCCCTAGCATCCTCTAACTACTTCATCCACTCTTCCCCCAAACCATCCTCCCCTAGGATCTTTACCACATTCTCTTGCCAGGTTCCTTTATCTTCCATTCCTCTCCTACATCCTTCCCATACATGCTCCCATGTTTCCTCTTACCATTCACATATTCTGCACTTCCTGTTATCTTTCTTCTCCCAATATATGCTTGCCCTTACCTCGTTTCCCAATCTAAATCTTGCTATTCTTGTCCATCTTTTGTCTCCCCATCCCTTTTCTAAATACTTTGGTACTCCTTCCTTTTTTATCATCTTATACCATATATTATATTTTGATTCCTCAATCATCCCCCATCTTTCTATTAATTGTCTTTCTCTCTCCCTTTTTTCCACTTCTTCATAGTTGACTCCAGTCCCGTCTTTTATATCTCTAGCCTTAAAGAACTCCCTCCTTTCTTCCTCCCATCTCGTTAATTCAATCGTCCTCCCTCTCCTTTCTTCTACCTCCATCAAACACTTTCTCGCTAACTCTCCTCCCTTTCCCTCCCTCAGCTTCGTCTCAAAATTCCATGCCCTCTTTCCTGCTCTAGTACTTAATTTATCCCTTCGCGCTTCTTCTCTCACCATATATCCCGGTGTCCTCCAGTCTACCCCTAGCATCCACCTTATATACCTTTCTTGTAAACTTTCAATCTCTTTCCTTTCTTTCCATCCCCATATCTCTGCTCCATAACCTAATACCGGCCATACCAGCTTATCAAATAACCACATTCTCCTTCTCCAATTTTTTTTAAATCTTCTTTTTCCTATTCCCCATATCTGTTTCATTACCCCTGCTGCTTTTTTATCCTTTCTCTTATATGAGCTCTATGATCTCCATTTGCTTGCAAGGTATATCCCAGATACTTAAACTCTTTTACTTCTTCTAATTATTTTCCCTTCCATCTTCCCGTCCATTCTTTTTTTCTTCCCCCTCCTTTTCTAAACCTCATTATCTTTGTCTTTTCTACATTTAAATTCAACTTTTTTCCATCTAAGTATTTCTCTAATCCGGTAATTAAGCCCGCCATCCCTTCTTCATCTTCTGCCATCAACACTATATCGTCTGCGTACGCCAGTGTATATATCTTTTCGTTCCCTATCCTAACTCCTCCCCACCCTTTTCTCTTCATTTCTTCTTCCAAGTCTGATATTAATATATTAAATAAAAGCGGGCTCAGAGGACATCCTTGCCTTACCCCTCTCACCAACCAGAAACTACCTCCTACTTGCTCTCCTACCTTTACCTTGCTTTTTGTCTCTCTAAAAATTTCCGATACTCTCTTTATTATTCCTTCTCGTATCCCCTTTTTCACCATAACTTTCTCTATCTCGCCTCGGTCTAATGAGTCAAACGCCGCCTTCAAGTCCACGAACACTGCTATCATTGCCCCTTTCTCCCTTTTAATCCTCTTATTTACTAAGTAGTTCAGAACATATATATTGTCCATTACCCCCATCCCTTTTCTAAACCCTGTCTGATTCGGTGGCTCTATCTTTTTCTCCACAACTTCTCTTTTTAACCACTCCGATAAAACAGTCACATATACCTTATACAGTGTTGGCATTAGTGTCACTCTTCTATAATCTTTAGCCTCCTTTCCTGTGCCTTTCTTGACTATTGGTATCACTACTCCTTCTTTCCATAACTCTGGCCACCCCTCTCCTCTCCATACTCTATTGCACATTATCCATGCCCATTCCTCTAATTCTGTCCCCCCATATTTCCATACTTCATTTGGAATCTCATCTATACCAGGCGCCTTTCCATCTTTCATCATCCCTAATACCTTGACTATTTCTTCTCTTGTAATGTCCTCCTCCTCAACTGTTCCCCTACCATCTCTCCCTCCTTTCCTAACTTTCCTCTCTACCCCTCCTAGTAATTCCATAAAATATTTTTTCCATTCTATCATCTCAATATCCTGGTTTACTCTTTCCCTTCTTCTTCTCTCTTTATTTACCACCCTCCAAACCTCTTCTTCCGTCCTAGCCTTCTCCGCTTCTTCTTCAAACCTTTTATTTTCTTCCTCTTTTTTTTTGATCACACAACTCAGTATACTCCTTCTTTTTTCTCCTATATTCTTCTCCACTACTTGTCCCTTTTCTCAATTTCCTTAATACCTTTCTCACTTCCTTCTTCTTCTGTTTACAATCTTCATCCCATCCACTTCTATCCCCTCCTTCACTAACTTCTTTTTTGCTTGTGCACTCTAATGCTTCTTTTATTTCTCCTACCATTATTTCCATTTCCTCGTTTAAATTTCCTTCCCCCATTTTGATCTTCCTGACTTTTTCTTTAAACTGTTCTTTACCTTCCATTGACCAATCCCCTCTTCCTGCTCTTTTCACTTTTGCTTCCTTTTTAGCCTTTTTGTTATTACTCATTTCTCCCTCTACCGTCACTATTATGGGAAAGTGACCCGAATCTATGTAGTTGCCCACCTCTAGTCTCTTAACCTTCTCTCTTACTTCGTCGTCCACTACAACATAATCAATTACCGTTCCCCTCTCTCCTCCTCAACGTGTAAATTCACCTTCCTCATCCCCCTCTATACTTCCGTTTAGGATAAACCATCCCATCTCCCCTAGGCTCTTCAACAACTTCTTTCCCTCCCCATTCAGTATCTTGTCTTTGGATTTTCTTCCTCGCTCTCCATCCCATTCCCTTCCTCCTCTATCTCCTGTTCTCGCATTAAAGTCACCTCCTATTATTAGTCTACTCTCATGGTTATTTTCTTCCATCAGTTCTCTCATATCCTCTGATTTTTCCTGCATATCACCGTTCACATAAACCCCCACTATCTTCCACCTCTCTCCTCCCATATTTATCTCTTCTATTATTAATCCTTCTTTATGTTCTTTCAACTCTTTTTTATCATTCTCTGTTATACATTCGTTCCTTACTCCCATCACCATTCCTCCCATTGCTCTGCCCTTTTTATTCTTCCTCTTTGCATTTTGAACCTGCCATTTGTAAACTCTTGGTGATCTTCCCCTTACTCTTTCCCATCCCTTTTCATCTAGCCACGTCTCCATCATTACAACTACATCCCATTGTGTAAAATTCCTCATAAACTCCCTATCCTTTCTTTCTAAGCCTGGTGTATTCCAGTAGCATATCCTCCATTCTTCCCTACTTTCGTTTCTTGTCTCTTTTGGTTTCTCACTATTTCTTATTTCTTTACCTCCTGTTCCTTTCTCTCCTAGTTTCCCGATACATCATTTTTTACTAAATCTTTCCTGTCCTCATCCCAATTCCACCATACACCTTCTATCTGTATTCTCCCATACTCAACCATGTTGAAGTTATTCCCAAATTGAGAATATTCCATAAAATAACTCGAGAGTTTATATTTCTTCAACGACTAAGGATTTCAAACAGTTAAATTTGACACGTGAAAATTTGTCTGGTTAAATGAAATGTTGTCCCCTCTTTGATACTCAAAGTATACTTCAATTTAAACTTTTGCCAATAAATTAATATTTAAAGTTGATCAAATCAAAAGTCTTTTTATCCAAAAATTACAATTTTTCATTCTTGAAAACTGCAATTTAAAATTCTTTGCATTCAAGACTTACGCTTAAAAGTTGAATTTTTTCAAAGTAAAGGGTTTTTGGATTATTCATATTAACTAAAATTTATAATTTAAATAGTTAACAATTGAACTCAACGTTTACAAAATCGGCTCCCTGCGTGAGCATTTCTTGTTGGGCTGGACGCATACGTCGCTTCACTAGCAGGTTTTAGCGCACGTCAGTCAAGTCGCGCGCTTCGCGCTCGAAATTTGAGTTTTCTATTTCCCCACAGTATTTTCGAGAAATAAAACTAAAATGAGAAGTTTTATCAAAAAATGGTTGAAATAAATTTTTTTAGGACTTTTCAAAACTTGTAATTCCTTTTTGAGATTTTCCCTGTATTTTGAATCGTTTGGCTCGAATTTTGGACTTTCTATTTTTTCATAGTATTTTTGATAAATGAAACTAAAATGAAAAATCCTATCAAGGAATAGGCAAAATACATTTTTTTATGACTTTTCAAAACTTATAATTCCGTTTCGAGATTTTTCCCTGTAATTTGAATCGGTTGGCTCGAAATTTGGAATTTCTATTTTTCCATAGTATTTTCGATAAATAAAACTAAAATGACAAGTCCTATCAAAAAATGGTTAAAATAAATTTTGTTAGGTCTTTTCAAAAGTTATAATTCATTTTTTAGATTTTTCCCTGTATTTTGAATCGTTTGACTCGAAATTTGGATTTTATATTTTTCCATAGTATTTTCGATGAATAGAACTAAAATGACAAGTTCTATAAGAAAAATGGGCAAAATAATTTTTTAGGACTTTTCAAAACTTATAATTCCTTTTTGAGATTTTTCCCTGTATTTTGAATCGCTTATTGGCTCGAAATTTGGATTTTCTGTTTTCCCACAGTATTTTCGATAAGGAAAACTAAAATAACAAGTCCTATCAAAAAATGGTTGAAATAACAATTTTTTTCATTTTCAAAGCTTATAATTCTTTTTTGAGATTTCTCCCTGTATTTTGAATCGCTTGGCTTGCAATTTGGATTTTCTATTTTTCCATAGTATTTTCGATAACTGAAACTAAAATGACAAATCCTATCAAAAAATGGTTAAAATAACAATTTTTTCTTCTTTTAAAAGCTTATAATTCTTTTTTGAGATTTCTCCCTGTATTTTGAATCGCTTGGCTCGAAATTTGGATTTTCTATTTTTCCATAGTATTTTCGATAAATAAAACCAGAGAAGCCCAGAGAAGCACGGAAGTTATTAATTCATTGGTTACCCGTAAAAAACTGCTGGCAAGTTGCCTTTCTTGTTTGAAAATTAAATTTATTGACGCAGACGCATTCTCTCGATTTAATTTGAAAAAAAATTGTTTATTATTATCAAGAGTTGTTTTGTAAACATTCAACACGAAAAAACTTTAAAACAAAATGAAGACAAAAATTCTATGACACCAAATTGATTTTTTTCTCGAAAACTATTGATTTTAGAGCAAAATGTTGAACATAAAATAGTTGTAGTTTTTCAAGATATTTAAGCCTGTTTTAAAGTGTATTATAAAAAATTAATACCTTTCTTCATAAATTAGAAAAACCACAATTAACTTTTTATTTTCATCGTAAAAACTAGTTTCACTCTTAAACTGTGGACTTCATGAAAAAAATATTTTGCACATAACAAATTTGAAATGCATTGAGGCATCTATTTTGTTAAAAATTCAATATTTTTACTTGAAATGTTAGGAATTGAAAGCGTTTCAAATTAAATCATACAAAAAGATGCTTTGTCCAAAACTAGAACATTTCAGGCCCTGATACTTAAAATAGTTTGTAACTTTACCCAAATTCCGTATAATAAAATTTCCGACAGAAAATTGCCGAATTATTAAATACCCGAACTAGAAAATTCCTGAATATAAACAATTGAAACATTTTTTAATAAACAAAATTAGTTGTGATATAGTTTCGATTGTAATAATTTAATTAACTTTATAAATGAATACCAATTTTAATTGGTTAAATTCGGGAATTTTCCAGTTTCGATATTTTATAATTCAGCAATTTTTTGTCTGGAATTTTAATGTTCGGGAATTTTCAAATTCAATAATATTATAAACTGTTCGGGATATTTAATTATTCGGAAATTTTATAATTCAGGAATTTGCCTATTCGGAAATTGTATCATTGAGAAATTTTAGTTTTCGGAAATTTTACAGTGTCGGGAATTTTATTTTTTGGGATTTTTCTGTCGTCCCTAACAAATGCTCTTATTTTCAATTCTAGACCTTCCCAATTGAATACATTTCAAATGTAAATCATAAAAATTATATACATTATAACTTGTCAAGATGAGAAACTCTTTAATTTCTAAGATTTAAAATGAAAAATTCTTCGATTTTCGCGATTTCTAATTTTTAATTCTTCAATTTTGAAAATTTAAAATTCTTCAATTTTAGAGATGTGTAAATAAAAATTCTTAAATTTTGATGTTTTTGGAATTCGAAACTCAAGTTTTCAATTATAAATATTCTAAATTCAAGAAATTCCGAATGAAATGTAATCATCAAAATTACAAAATTGTTAATTTTAAAACTTAAAACTTGTATAACTTTCAATGGTAAATGTTCAAATTTCAAAACTGTTTAATAGATTAGTTCAATTTTGAAGATTTACAATGAAAAATTCTTTAATTTGAACGATTCCCAATTTGAAAATCTTTAAATTCCATTTTTTTCAATTGTGGACTCTTTAATATTTAATGTGTATAATAGGAAATTGGGAAATTTTGAATGCTTTTTGTTTGGAATAGTTTATTTTTCAAGATTTACATTTGAAATATATTCAGTTCGACAGTTACAATGTAAAATTCTCGCGTTTTGAATATATAGAATTGCAAACTATTAAATTTTCAAGATTTATATTTCAAGGGTATGGAATTTGGAACCTTTTTTTTAATTATAAAATTTTCAATTTCAACTATTTGCAGTTTACAATTCTTCAGTTTTAATGAGGTATGAATGAATTTTCTCAAGTTGTGATGATTTTGATTCACATTTTCAAAATTAAAAACTTTTCAATTTCAAAGATTTACAATTCAAAATTCTAGGTTTTTGAAAAGTTACAATTGAAAATTTTGGAATTTTTAAGGTAATTAGTTTTATATATCATCTTCAAAATGAATTAAAAATTGTAAGTCTATAGAATTGAATAAATTTAAATTGTAAACCTAAGAAATTGAACTATTAAAAAAAACATGTAAGATTGCATTATTTTCTATTATACACATTAAATATTGAAAAACCTTAAATTGAAAATATTCATAATTATTGAAGAATTAAAAATGGCAAATTGCTAAAATTGAAGAATTTTCAATTGCAAAGTTTTCAAATTGAACTATTAAAAAAAATCCAATTAACGTACATGTAAAATATTTAATTTTCAAGATTTATATTTGACAGGTATGATAATTTTCTTGTTTTTCTTAATAGTTCAATTTTGATTATTTACAATATGAAACTCTTCAATTTTAACAATTTGCGATTTAAAATTCTTCAATTTTGACTATTTGCATTTGAAGACTTCTCAATATTTAATGCATACAATAGAAAATGATGATTTGAAATACATATATTCCATTCTATAGATTAAAAATTTTTAATTCATCTTGAAGATTATAATATAATAATAATAATTAGTTCTCAGTTCTTTCAATATTGTTTTGGCTGTTAATCTTACAATAAATGTTTAATATAAATATTCATCCAGGAATTAGAATCAGGTACTTTATCGTGACGTAATCAAGCCAACCACAAATAATGAACAATTTTCCCATATAAAAACAATACAAATTCTATACGAGAATATTCCCCGATTTTAAATTCCCGAGAATTTAAAAACTTTTGAATGAACACACGTGAGTGTGTAGGCAAGTCACGTGAAAAATTTTCCTGCCGTCGCCATTTCACGAGTTTACGCCGTCGCATCGAGTTATTCAACATGTAAAAAACGATTTGAATCTTTTTGCAAGATGTGGAGCATCCGAGAAAAATTGAGTTTGTGAAAATGAACAAGTGTGGTGCACAGCGTCAGGTAACGACTTCATTATCCATCGTTTCGTGTGATTTTATTCCGTTGACAGGCGAATAATCCAAATTCCGCATCGGACAACATTCGAAAAAAGGGCAAATTTGTGGATTTCGAGGGGAAACTGATTGTTTTTTTTATTTGTTCGTGAATTTGTTAAATGTCGACTTTCGTGAGAAAGAGTTTGTTGTGACTTTGTGCGAGGAAAAGTAGTGTCAAATCTGTGAATATTGGAAGGTCGAATGCGTCCCTAAACATGGAATACGACTTGGAATCGAGCTGTGAGGATCGTCTGCGGGTTTTGGAAGCATCAGAGAAGCTTCCGAGCCGTGCAAGGAGTCAGAAAAATGAGCAAAAGCAGGTCTCGGAATCTGCTTCTTGGCATGCTCTGGACTCTGGAGGGTGCTTCATTCCAACTAAACGTACATTTTGGAGTGGTCTGTAGGTCTCTTTCATCACAGGTGAACGATATAAAGGTTACTTACATTTTTAACCCTTGTTTTTAATACAAAATTCGCTTTTTTCTTGAGTTTTCAACAGTACAGAATGAAATTTCCCATTTTTATCATTTTTGAATAGGTTAGTTTGCAAAGCTTAAATTTAAAACTGTTGAAAATTGTAAGATGAATTACAGTTGAAAATTAAATTTATAATTTTCTTCTACTTTTAACTTTCTTCCATTTTTAACAATTGTTGAAAATTTGATTATTTCTGACGAAAAACACTGACATAATCCAAAATTGTGAAAATGTTCCAAACGTTGTTCGAATTATAAGGATTTTTATTTAAAAATACTAATTTAACTTAAAATTTGGTTTAAAATACTAACTTAACATAAAATTGTTAAAAAGATATGAATCTTCTTTAAAAACTAATAATTTTGTAATAAAAATGTCTATTTCCGATGAAAAACTTTAACATAATCCCAAATTGTTCAAGCTTGTAAATTCTATTATTTTAAAGAAAAATCCTTGGATTTTAATCTAATTATTTTTGTTCAAAAATACAAATCTCAGGTCAAACACACCAACGTAACCTAAATTTGTTGAAAAAATGTAAATATTATTTTTAATCTAATAATTTTTTATTAAAAATGCTAATAATTGGAAAAAAAAACTAACATAAAATTGTTTAGAATTGGAAATCTTCTTCAAAATATTACAAATTCCCTAATTTATCAAGTTTGATGGAAACTATTCTTTAAATGTTTTCTATTGAAAATTGTCCCCGATTATTAAGGTTTTTAATTCCAAATTTTTTAATTTTGAACAATTTATGGAAAGTCTCTAATTTTTAAATTTTGAACTGTGATTTTTGGTGTTGTAAATTTATATTATATTGTAACGAGGTGGCTTACCACCTGTTGAGGATCCTTCCCTGACTTTATACATGGATTGTTTAAAAATGGTCGCGATACTTTCCAAGGCCAGCACGAACTCAAATGTGTTTGAGTGTGAAGTAAAAGAATTTCTATAAATTATTTTCTTTTGTATAAAAGGGACGTTACCCGTAGGTACAATGTACACTTTAATTTAGGTTAGGGCTAGGTCACTTATGTATTAGGGCACTTGACGTCCTACCTTTGTTTCCTTGAGAGACTGGAGATTCTCTCTCTCAATTAGAAGAAAAAAAACTTTGGTGTTTCCCTCTCGTCGCCAAAAATACCAACAAGGGAAGGAAGGAGGCCTTTCACAATCGTCACCACAGGTTGATTTAACGACGGGGCACTGCCACCACACCATACACACGGTCCACTTCACCACGCACGTCAACCCGAGATTCAATCCATGTCACCCAGGATTGAATCACTATTTACTACAACCGCAGAGTGTCGAAATTACAACCGGCTCGGCACCTGTCATTACACACGGGCGGCCATCTTTGTTACTACCGGCACACCGGACACGAGGTAATGATTCACGCACGATCTCCAAAGGTGCTTAGGAAGAAATCTATTCTACCGATGAGAGCTGGGCATGGATCGACAAGGGGGCAGCACCTACTGGACCTGATCGGGGAACGAGGTAGACGAACGGAAAGCCGGCGAAAGGACGCCAAGAAATCAGTTCGTGTTGGTCGTTCCTGGAGAACACAGCTGTTGCCTTGCCGACTCCGTTTTTTTTTTAAAGGAAGCCATTGGAATCTACCAAAGTACCTCACCTTTTCGGGATAAAGGACCTCGGTTTTCTCTCTAAAGGGCGTCAAAAGGTAGGGCTCTAAAAGGTAGGCGTCAGTCTGTACCTCTAGTTTTTTTTGTTACTCTGAGTCTGATTTGGATTTTGTTTTGGTTTTGAGATGTTTCGGTTTATTTAGTTTTGAGTGAGTCGGTATACATTGTACGGTGTTTTTTTTCTTTATTCTCTTAGTTGTAAGCATAATTTTCGCGTAATGTTGATCCCGTTTAGTTTTATTTAAGTTAAGCTTATTTCCGTGTTGTCTCTTTCCTCAAGGTCAGCGCCTGTTGACGATAAAATGGCGGGTTGTACAACTTGTTCGAGGAATACGTAACGATGTCATAAATCTCCGCCCTTTAGGCAAACAACTGTCATACTCACTATTAATTTCAATTTGTTTTACTACCAATAAAGTCACTTATATATTTCTTTGAACTTAAAAGATGGTTTAAGCGTTTCTGACCCTCACGAAATCCCTCTACCCTGAGTCAGGGCAATTATTTTCTTCTTTTCCTTTTCCGAGTTATTCTAGGCTAATTACACATTTTTAAGAACTTGATTTTGTTCCTGTCGGACGACACCCGAAAGGGGTGTCTGGCGCTCAACACACGAAAGGGTAAGTCCAGGATTTTATGACGTCATTCCTCATTTGTATCTCTCAAAGCCGGGACTGGCGTTATAAATTTTTGGCGCCCAACGTGGGGCTGAAACGTTTGAACAAGGGATTATACAATTTTATTGAATCTTTCAAATTTATTTATTTTTTCAAAAATAACGGAAAGTGGAATGTTTTCGGAGCAACAGGGGCTCGAACCATAGCAACCCCGCCATGACAGTTCATAGGCTACCTGATATTTGATTTTTCATTTTATGGATCATTTTAATTGAATTATCGGGATTTTACTTGAGATTTGTTACCTGATGTTATTTGAGTGAATTGTTTACCTGATTTACATTATGTGAAATATTTATTCGATTTATTTATTAAATTTATGTGATTTATTTATTGAATTTATATGATTTATTTATTGAAAATGTTGTGGTATACCTATATATAGGTCTGATTAACACATCTTTATTGAATTTCATTAACCTGCCATTACATTTTGTGAATTTTACCATGTACCCTAGAAACGTATTGCTGTGGGTTCGATATTGATTACCTGCTTGATTGTGTTTGATATGATCCATTTGGATGATTCAACAGTTATCTCACGATGCTTTTGTGATTTATTTATTTAAACAAAACATTATGATTATGTTTGTTGAGGAATAATCTTTATCAATTTGTTACAATGTTTATTTTTTTTAACATTGTGAAGAACGCATTGGTTTTTTCTCTTTCGTATTAGTTTCAAATATTCAACGGATTTGAAGAATTTATTTAGAAGGATCTTGATTATTTAATTGTCAAGTTAAAAACTTTGAGCAAAATGAATCAGTCTAACATTAAGGTTGACAAGTTGTGGGCCGAAACAACTGACTCTATAATTAACTGGGCGAGTTCTTCAACAGTCAACGAGCTCCAGGAAATACTCCATTATTTCGATCTCTCTTCCGAAGGGGATGATATGGCGATGAGATGGCGTTTGGTTAGGTTCCACCAGCATTGTCGCCAAATGCATCGTACTTGGGAAGAGAGTGGGGAGCGCGACTTGACTACCGAGTTGGAAAGGCTTCGGGTATCCCCACCAACTACTCTCAGTAACCCTATCGTGACATCGCGTGCTCAGTCATCAATTTCCTCCACTACTCGCACTACTAACGTAGATACGGAATCCTTGTTCACGCCGGTTACAAGCATTAGTAGCGTTACTTTCGCGAGAACAATAGTCAGTATAGTGACGTTTGCTCCTTACGAACAAACAGCGCCACTGTATACTCCCGCTAGTCGTTCCACAATGATTCCTGCGTCCTTTCAGGACGTGGCTCAATCCACAACGCTTAGGATGACTCCTTTTTCTAACGATTAGGGTCAGACTAGTGCCGCTAGCAATAGTACACAACCTTTTAATTTTCCACACATTTCGGATCAGCGCAATCAGACTTTTCAGGACGAGGATAGGCAATCGGAGGCTAGTTATGTTACTGCTACCTTGCAGAATTCAAATCATTTTAGCAGTACTAATCCGTTTTTAGATTCATTTGTACCCACTAGCGATCCTTTCTGTACTGATCATATTCCTAATAGTAATTTAGACAATAGACCCAGACTGCAAATGTCTTCTCCTAGTCCTGTAAGCAATTTACCTTCTTCTGATTCATCAACATCCGCGCGTTTCCGGAGTAGGGACGATATTCATGCCGTAGTAAGGAAATGGAACCTCAATTATGACGGGAAACGCAATAGTAGCGCAGAGGAGTTTCTAACCCAGGTTGAGGAGTGTAGTAGAGGCAGTTCTTTGACAGATGCATATCTCTTTAGAGCACTTCTTTTTCTATTGAAGGACTCCGCTCAACATTGGTACCGGTTTAACAGCAGAAAATGGGAAACATGGGAGCAATTTACCATTGCTTTTAGGCGTAGGTACGGAGGATTGAACTTTCAAACGCGAGTTAGGGATGAGGGGCGTAGAAGGACTCAAGGTCCAGATGAACCTATAGCAGACTACTTGCTAAATATTCGCCTAATCTTCCAGCATTATAATCCTCCGATATCAGAGTTAGAGCAGTTACAACTTGCCATCAACAATTTACATCCAAAGTATCTGGATGCTTTGCCTAAAATTGAGTATAGGACTTTCGAAGAGTTGGAGGACGCGGGCGAACGATACAAAGCAGCCACTGCTATAAAAAGGGGATATTTATCCCCTCCTCCAACTCAAGATAGCGTTTTACCGGAATTTGCATACCGTGCGGATATTAGGAAAGCGTATGGAGTAACAGCCGCAGAAAATGAACCTGTAGCCTTATGTAATAATAGTAATGGGAGCAATGAGAGTAGTGTTAATAATAATAATAATAATAACGGTTATAACAATAATAGGCAAGGTGGTGGAGGTCGTGGTAAAAATCGCGGCAAGAAGAATGGTGGTGGTGCAGGTTCCAACCCCACCAATAATAATCCAGGTAACAATTTGAGTAGTGCTTGCGCCGTAATAGGCCACCCAGAGGTACAGACATCCCCTGTGCCCAATCCTTTCGGATATTATCCGCCCTTTTTTAATTACGGCTATTATCCCGGCATTCCTCAGGCACAAATGATGCCAGCTAATTTCGCATACCCTCCATTGGGTACCCAGGCCACTGAAGCGTCGAATTTACCGACTGCTGCCGTGGGTTCCAATGTACGAGGTCCAACACAACCTAGCACAGTGCACACTACCGCTAGTGGCACACGAAGAGATGTGCTTTACGTTTGTTGGAACTGTAATGAGACAGGACACGGTTTCCGAACCTGTCCTAAACAAAAGAGTGTATTTTGCCACAAATGTGGTAAATTCGGTCAATACTCGACGAGCTGTAGCAGTTACTCTGGACCCCGACCGGTAAACGAATAAGGGCAAGTGATGATAGGGTCCAATCACTTCCCACTTTCGTTGTAGAGGCCCCTCAGATTCTCTTCGATCAAGTGAATATGGTACTTAACGAGAGGCGCCTATTTATTACTGTTTGTGTGGACGGCCAACCACTAAACGGACTTTTTGATCCCGGCTCGTGCTGCACTTATATAGGCAAGCAAGCTTTTGGGAAGTTTAGTACGTTATTGAAGAAATTAGCTGATCAGCCACGCCCAGGAATTATGTATCCAAACGAGGTAATTGAGGAAACTGCCGGACAAGCCATTTTACCACTTAAGTTTTTAGGTATAAGCAAATGTTTGCCGATTCGTTTTGCACCAACGTTTGACTGTGAGGTTTTGTTTGGTCACGATTTTGCCGAATTGTTTGATTTAGATGTTAGATTTAAGCCACGAATTTAGAGACTAGGTAACGGTATTTGGAGAACGTATCAGGGTCAGAAAATCGTTTCTGAAGCAACCCTATCGTGCGAAATTTCAGATAGTCGTATAGAAGCCACCAATGCTTCGCTATCAAGTGAAGCTGTTCAAGCCTATGCTGGCATAGAGGAGCTAAAGCCATGTGAGGCTAAATATTTAGAGGATTTTCTTAAAAGGAAAATTCCTTCAATGCCAGCAAGGCTTCCTGCTACACACATGGTGAATCACCATATAGATGTCCAGGGACATCCTCCTTTCAGGCAAGCTTATCGGCGGTATTCCCCCAGGGTTGAAGAATCCTTGCGAGAGTCCGCCCGGAAGCTCGAAGACGAGGGAATTATTAGCCCAAGTAAAAGCGAATGGTGTAACCCTGTAGTAATGGTTAGGAAGTCTGACGGGAATTACAGACTTTGTGTCGACTTCAAAAAGCTGAATGAGGTAGCGAAGAAAGACGCGTGCCCAATGCGGAACATTAGCACTATTTTGGATAAGCTTTCTTCCGCACGATACATTTCCAAGATTGACCTCAGTCAGGCATTTCACCAAATTCCACTCTCAGAAGAGTGTAAGGAGTTCACTGCTTTTCCAGTACCGGGTAAGGGGCTTTACCACTTTAACCGTATGCCTTTCGGCTTATCGGGAGCTCCGGCAACGTTTCAGCGTTTGCTGGACCGTCTGATAACGCCGGAATTTGAGCCCCATGCGTTTGCCTATATGGATGACATAATAGTAGTGAGCGAAACCTTTGAAGACCACATTCATTGGTTAGAGAGTGTTGGATGTGGTTATAAATGCCGGACTTACGGTCAATCCAGACAAAAGCGAGTTCGGTTGCAGTCAGGTACGGTATCTCGGATATCGAGTTGATAGGACAGGAATGCATCCAGACCCCGAAAAGATTGAGCCAATAACATCTTATCCGGCTCCTACTAATTTGCGTAAGCTCAGACGGTTTCTGGGTATGGTATCGTGGTATAGGCGGTTTCTGAAATATTTTGCCACCAGAGCTGAACCCCTTTATCGATTATTAAAGAAGAATCGAAGATTCGAATGGGGAACTGCTCAGGAAGAGGCTTTCCAGGATTTAAAGTCAGCTCTGGTGGGCGGTTACTCACCTTTTCTGGATAAAGGACCTCGGTTTTCTCTCTAAAGGGAGCAAGGTAGGCGTCAGTCTGTACCTCTAGTTTTTTTTGTTACTCTGAGTCTGATTTGGATTTTGTTTTGGTTTTGAGATGTTTCGGTTTATTTAGTTTTGAGTGAGTCGGTATACATTGTACGGTGTTTTTTTTCTTTATTCTTTTAGTTGTAAGCATAATTTTCGCGTAATGTTGATCCCGTTTAGTTTTATTTAAGTTAAGCTTATTTCCGTGTTGTCTCTTTGCTCAAGGTCAGCGTCTGTTGACGATAAAATGGCGGGTTGTACAACTTGTTCGAGGAATACATAACGATGTGATAAATCTCCGCCCTTCAGGCAAACAACTGTCATACGCACTATTAATTTCAATTTGTTTTACTACCAATAAAGTCACTTATATATTTCTTTAAATTTAAAAGATGGTTTAAGCGTTTCTGACCCTCACGAAATCCCTCTACCCTGAGTCAGGTCAATTATTTTCTTCTTTTCCTTTTCCGAGTTATTCTAGGCTAATTAAACATTTTTAAGAACTTAATTTTGTTCCTGTCGGACGACACCCGGAAGGCGTGTCTGGCGCCCAACACACGAAAGGGTAAGTCCAGGATTTTATGACGTCATTCCTCATTTGTATCCCTCAAAGCTGGGACTGGCGTTATAATATATATTATATTATATATTATTATATTATATATTACATTATTATATTATATTGTATCTATATTATATTAGATTTACATGAGGGTTAGGTTTCAAAGTAGCTTTAAGCTATACATACATCGCCCTTTGGGTTCTTATGTTAACTCTGACTGCCATGTACATATCCTTCTTGTTACGAACTCAATAAAGATTTATTATTATTGTCATTATTATTATTATATGCGGTCAAACATTAAAATGCTTTAATTTTAAAATCATGCAATTTTTAATTATTTAAATTGGAACATAATAAATAATTCTGACTTTTTCTAACATGAAATTATTCCAATTTTAATCTTTTCTATTTTGCAATTATGTATCTATAAAACATTTTAAATTGTACAATTTTCAACAATCTAAGTATGAAACTTCACGTAGGTTTAGTTTTGGGATTTCAGTTCACGTTAGCGTAAGCATAGCACTAGTCTAAAAAAAAATGTTTTCTTTTTATGGAATAACCTCGTGAATTTCACTCCTAAGAGTAAATTGTCTATATAATAAAAGACGAATTCGACTTTTTCATAAAAAAGGTTCTTATCGATATTTACTGCACGCAATTAATCTCTATGTTCGAAAATTGAACTATTTTCTTGAAAATTCTTCGTTTTTAATGAAAATGAATTGTCTTCAATTCAAAGTGCAATATTCTATTTTTGGCTGAATCTTTTTAAGTAGAAAATTCAAGTATTTGGTTGTAACAATGGGTATCTTGTCGAAAGCTTCTCTTTTTTTAGTAGAAAATTAACCTTCTTGGTTAAAAATTCATCTTTTGCGTTAAAATGTCATCTATTTTGTTGAAATTGCAATATTTTCACAGAGTAAAGTTTTTACACTGACTCTTTAAACTGAGTTCAGCTATTTGGCTGATAAGTCATTTTTCTTGGTTGAAAATTTATCTTTTCGGGAAAAAAGTCAAATTTTGTGTAAAACATTTGATTTTTTATCTCAAAAGTTCAAATTTTTGGGTGCAAATGTATTTGTATTGTATATTGCAAATGTATTTAATAACCCAGAAACACACAAATGAAGTGTGCGGAGCCAAAAAAAGCGACCTATATAGCATTGTGGTATAGGTCTAGCATAGTAAAAATCTGCATTGATTAGAATATTCTGCTTACCAGTTCTTTTTTCATTCGAATTGGAATTTTTTGTTTATCTCAAATTACCCCAAGTAGACCACCATGAATCGAAAGTAGTTTTTTTTCGCTGTAAAATAATTCTCTTTCTATAGCCCTTATATTCCGAAAGGTTTCTCCAAATTTTTTTCGCAAAAAATTTGTTTTCGCAAAACTTATTCACAATGAAAATTTAGTGTTGCAAGTGTTACAACATGAATTTGAAGATTAGTACTTAAAATTTTTTGTTTAAGAACGTACATTCTGGACATCTTCCTTCTAAGTATAAAAACATTGAGTTTGTTTGAAAAATATCAATTGTTAATAAACAAATGAAACTTTTTTTTCTTCCAACAGAACATTTTTCGCGCGTTTTTTCAACATTTTTTGTGGAGAGAAATGCGAAAAGAAATACTTAGTAATTTCTACTATTTCACGAAATATACCTAAATTGTTTAGTGTGACGCGCGAGCGCTCAGAGCATGTTGTGCGTCAGTCTCAGGGTGCACAGTCTTCCCCTTTTTTTCTTCATTTCCCCTTTTTTCTTGGAATTCCCCTTTTTCCCTCTATTCTCAAAAAACTTCCACTTTTCCCCTTTTCTCTTCAAATATACGATATTTGAAATTGTACCCAGTATTGAATAATAATTAAATCAATTATAGCATTCAAATAAATTATTTACGAATAAATAAGGTACACGTTTCAAGTGCAGACCATTAAAAATAAATACTCTTTAAAAAAATTTGAAGATGAAACATTTTAAAGCAAGTTAAAAATGTGAAAACCGGAGACAGAAGTTATTATTCAATATAAAATTGGAAGAGTTACAAAATATACAGTACTTTTCAAACAAGTATTAGGATATTAACACGTTTTAGTTTAAATGTACGAAGTTAAATACTCAATTAAAAAGTGGAATATTCCAAATTCATCAACTGCAACTTTGAATGTTCTAAGTTGAGCAATTTATAATTTTTTTAAATCTTCACTTGAAGATTTAACTATTGTTGAAACTTTTTTTTTTCGTTGAAAATTAATTCTTTTAAACTCACAATAATTAAACTATTCCATTTGTGTTTGAAAATTGATCTTTTTTAGTCGAAAATTCAACTACTTTGTTGCAAGTTCAAATGTCGTTCAAAAGTTATATTTTTTTGCGGAAAGTTGGTTAAAAATTTAACTGTTTGGTTAAAAATATTTTATTAAATTAATATAAATATATTAATGTAATCATATTTTACTGAAAAGCTGTCTTTTGGGTTCAAAATCAAACTACTTTGTTAAAAATTCATTTTTTCAAACTGTTGTTCAAATTGTAGAAAGTTATTTTTTTCGCTCAAAAATTTAATAATTTGGTAGTAATTGGGTTTTTCATTTGAGAATCAGTTTTTTCGAATGAAAATGTAGCAATTCCATTTTTGGTTCAAAATTGATCTTTTTTTATTTGAAAATTCAAATATTCGGTTAAAAATGTATGTAGTTTGTAAAAAAATTCGTCATTTTTCAGTTAAAAATTCATCATTTCAGTTAAAGTTTTTTTTTTGGTTGTTAAAAACTAGGTTTTTTAATTAAAATTTTTAATTTTTGGTTGGAAATTAACTTTTTAATTGAAAATTCATATTTTTGTGTTGGAAAATCAACTGCATTGTAGAAAATTCTTCTTTCAGGCTTCAACATTCAAAAATTTGGGCGAAAATTACGTTTTTTCAATTGAGAATTAATTTTTCGAAACGAAAATGTAACTATTGCATTTTTGGTTAAAAAACTGATGTTCTTAATTCAACGATTGAACTATTATGTTCAAAACTTATCTTATTTTTATTTTGGCTTTTCGGAAAAAAATTTTGTTGTGAGTTAGGATTTTTGGGATTTCCTACCTTTTTTGAGATTTTGGAACGTTATAAACATCACGAAAGAAATGTTTCTCATGATTACAAAATAATAACATGTTTCTTTGGTTCAAGCTGAAAAAATTTCAGTTTCGAATCAATCCAAAAAACATGTTTTAGTACATTTAAACAAAAAAATTAAATAAGGCAAATTTTTTTGTTGAATTATTATAATTTTTAATTATGAATTTCAAAAAGACAACTGAAGATATTTACCGTTCAAAAAATTTGTTTCTTCACTTATTTTGGATGTCGACCCACAAATTGCAACTCAAACGATTCGACTAATTTTAATATTTTCACGTCGCTCTACTGAAGAGAGTATTTTTAAATTTACATTGAAAGTATTCAATTTTTAAAAATAAATTCTTTAATGGCAGAAATCAATGGAAAATCATTGAAATTTTTTTTTTAATGTAACATTTGTTATAAAAAGATTGTTTTTTCTTTTCGACATGTAAAAATAAATTTTTAATCTTTTCCCTATTTTTCCCCTTCTTCGTGAGGAAATGACCCTATTTTCCCTTTTTTGAGCTCCTTTTGCGCTGTGAACCCTGGAGTCTATTTAAAGGAATGGTTATTTTTCATTTGAAACACTCATTTTATTGCAGGCATTTTTATATTAGTATTAGTTTAATATGAAGAATGTGATTTATTAACCCTGTGCGGTCATACATGGGTCGATTTCGTCCCAAACGAAAATTCACTTTAAATTGTTGGCCGAAACGGGGCAGGGTACGCCACCCCCTCATAAAAAAGAACTTGTACAGACACGGACCTGCACGCGCAGTCGGGCGGCCCTCGGCTAGTCATGAACTTTTTAGCAGGACGAAAACGACCCAGTGCGACCGGGGTGTGGGTAAAATTTGCGGTTGAAAGTTTTGTTTTTCTCGATTTATTTATATCTTTTTCAATCTTTTAGTGTTAGTTTCCATTTAAAATCAATCGTATGTATAAAAATAATATTATTTTTGCAGTAAAAATTGTCGACAATATTATTTTTCATAAGACTCCCCCATTTCCCTCTCCTTGAAATTGTGCATTTTCAAACGCCTCAATAATTATACTTGTTTTTCAACAGGAGCGAATTCGAAAGAATTTAGAAGAATTCTAGAATTTCAAAAGAATTAACAGAATTCAAAAGCATTCATTTAAGGAATTCAAAAGAATTCAAGGAATGCAAAAGAATTAAAGGAATTCAAAAGAATTCAAAGAATTCAAAAGAACTCAAGGAATTCAAAAGAATTCAAGGAATTCAAAATAATTCAAGGAACTCAAGGAAATCAGAAGAATTCAAGGAATGCAAAAGAATTCGGAAGAATTCTAGGAACTTTAAAGAATTCCAAGAATTCAGAAGAATTTAAAGCATCCAAAAGTATTCAAAAAATTAACTTTTAATTTTAGGTCGCTTATTGTAATCGTAAGTGAATAAGTGTCCCAGTAATCGTGAAGGACCCAATAATCGTGTAAATTGGTCAATGTATTGTTAAAAAATATGCTGAAAGTAACATTTAAAAGAAAAAAATAACATTACGTTTTAGCCTTTTACAGTATGAAATGAAATTTCAATTAATTCGAGGAAGGCAGAAAATAACAAACTTTGTGTCACCATGACTGGTCCTAATATCAACAATTACTGGGGTGTTTACTCTATTAGGGGTCTTGTACATAATACGCCACATGTTTTTTTTGTTTATGTCGTTGTGTCCCTCTTGGCTTCAAGACAATTCTGTTCTCGTCTTTATTTAAAAAAAGGAAAAACGTGTTATGTATTATGTGCACGACCCCTTACTTAATTGTTAATGCAAGGAATTCAAAAGAATTCTACGAACTCAAAAGAATTCAAAGAATTCGAAGAATTCAAAAGGATTCGAAGAATTCAGAAGGATTCGAAGAATTCAAAAGGATTCGAAGAATTCAAAAGGATTCGAAGAATTCAAAAGAATTCACAAGAGTTCTAAGAATTCAAAAGAATTCGAAGAATCAAGAAGGTCCCAATAATCGTGTAACTTGGTTAATGTATTGTTGAGAAATATGATAAAAGTAACACTGAGAAGAAAAAAATAACGTTCCTCTTCAGCATTTTGTAGTATGAAATGGAATTTCAATTAATTCAAAGTAGACAGAAAAGCAGAAAAGTGGCTTCTCCATTACTGGTACTGAGATCACGATTACTGGGATATTTACCCAATCAGGGGGCATGCACATAATGCTTCACACGTTTTTCTTTTGTTTATGTCGTGGTATCCCTTTTGGCTTCGAGGCAATTTTATTCTCGTGTTTATTTAAATAATGGAAAAACGTGTGACGTATTATGCGCACGACCCCTTACTTAATTTTTGATGGAAATAATTCAAAAGAATTCGAAGCGTTCAAAAGAGTGATAAGAATTCGAAGAATTCCAGGAGGTAAAAGAATTCAAGAAATTCAAAAGAATTCAAGGAATTCAAAAGAATTCGAAGAATTCAGAAAAATTCGAAGAATTCTAGGAACTTGAAAGAATTCGAAGAATTCAAAGAATCCAAAAGTATTCAAAGAAATGAATTTTTAACTTTAGGTCGCTTATTGTAATCGTAAGTGAGGAAGTGTCCCAGTAATCGTGAAGGTCCCAATAAGCGTCAAAATTGTTTATGTATAGTGAAAAATTATGATAAAAGTAACATTTAGAAGAAAAAATAACATTTCTTTTCAGCATTTAATAGTATGAAATTAAGCAGTGTTGGGCGCGATTAGTACTTGGATGGGTGACCGTTCGGGAATACTGCGTGCTGTTGGCCCGTCGTGGGTGTGCTGAGCCCACACTTGTAGTTGTTTACTGCAAGAAACTATCCACCTAGAAACACTACCCGAATCGGGTAGTGTCACGTCTACCCCAAAAGGGAAATGGCTTAATGGTATATAAAAAAAATGGAATTTCAATGAATTTAAAGTAGACAGAAAAGAAGAAAATTGGCGTCACCATCACCGGTGGTAATATATATCACGATTACTAGGATGTTTACCCAATTAGGAGTCGTGCACATAATACGTCACACGTTTGTCTTTTGCTTATGTCGTTGTTTCCCTTTTGCCTCCGAGACAATTTTGTTCTCGCCTTTATTTAAAAAAAGGAAAAATGTGTGACGTATTATGTGCACGACCTGTTACTTAATTTTCAATGCAAAGAATTCAACAGAATTCGAAGCATTCAAGGAATTCAAAAAAATTCGAAGAATACAAAAGAACTCGAAGAATTCAGAAGAACTCTAGGAACTTGAAAGAATTTGAAGAATTCGGAAGAATTCAAAGAATCCAAAAGTATTCAAAGAAATAAATTTTTATTTTAGGTCGCTTATTGTAATCGTAAGTGAGTGAGTGTCCCAGTAATCGTGAAGGTCATAATAATTCTGTAACTTGGTTAACGTATCGTTGAAAAATATGATAAAAGTAACATTTATAAGAAAAACTAACATTTCTCTTCAGCATTTTATAGTTTTTTTTATATTTTATAGAGGACAATTTTGTTCTCGTCTTTATTTAGGAAACGGAAGAACGTGCGACGTATTATGTGCACGACTCCATACTTAATTTTTGATGTAAATAATTCGAAAGAATTCAAGGAATTCGAAAGAATTAGAAAAATCCAATGAGTTAACAGAATTTAAGGAATTCAAAAGAATGGAAGGAATTCAAAAGAACTCCAGAAATTCAGAAGAATTCAAAAGAATGCTAGGAATTCAAAAGAATTTGAAGAATTCAAAAGAACTCGAAGAATTCCAGAAATTCAAAAGAATTAGAAGGATTCAGAATAATTCGAAGAATTCAACGAGTTAAAAGAATTTAAGGAATTCAAAAAAATTGAAGGATTTCAAAAGAATTTGAAGAATTCAAAAGAACTCGAAGAATTCTAGGAATTAAAAAGAATTTAAAAGAATTCGAAGGATTCAAAGGAATTCAAGGAGTTCAAGAAATTCAAAATAATTCAAGGAATTCGAGGAGTTCGAAAGAATTCAAAAGATTTCAAGGAATTCAAAATGAATTCGAAGAATTCCAGCAACCTAAAAGAATACGAAGAATTCAAAGAATAAAAATGTATGCAAAGAAATGAATTTTTAATTTTCGGTCGATTATTGTAATCTTAAGTGCGTAAGTGTCCCAATAATCGTGTAACGTGGTTAATGTATACTTAAAAAATATGATAAAAGTAACATTTAGAAGAAAAAAATTACATTTCTTTTTAGCATTTTGTAGTATGAAATGGGATTTCAATTAATTCAAAGTTTACAGAAAAATACAAAATTGGCGCCACCATTAATGGTACTAAGGCCACGATTACTGGGATGTTTACTTAATTTTTTAATGCAAAGAATGCAGAAGAATTCATAATAATTCAAAGAACTCAGAGGAATTCAAAGAATTCAGAAGAATTAAAAAGTCTTCAAAGAACACAAAAGTATTTCAACAATTGAAATTAATTTTTTATATCAGGACGTTACTTTCAATCTTAAGTAATACTTGATTTTTGAATTAGAAGAATTTTAAAAAAATTGAAAATTCAAAAGAATTGAAAGAATTTAGAAGAATTCAAAAGTCTTCAAAGAATTGAAAAGATTTCAAAATAATTATAAGAATGCAAAAGAATTCACAGAGTTCAACAGAATTCCCTTATGGAAAAGAAGTATCGGTAAGTTTTGGATCTAATACTTTTTTCGCGAATAGGTATTGGAAATCCAATACTTTTTCGCGAAAAAAGTACTGGATTCAATACTTACCAATACTTCTTTTCCATAAGGGTTTAAAGAATTCAGAAGAATTCTAAAGAATTCGAGAATTCAAAGGATTTCATAACTCGAAGAATTAAAAAAATCCAAAAGTAATCAAAGAATTCACGAGATTTCGAAAGAACTGTAAGGATTCTATGAATTCAAAAGAATTCAAAATAATTCACAGAATTCAAAAGAATTCAAAGAATTAAAAGAATTCAAAAAATTCGAAAAAAGCAAAAAATTCAAAAGAATTCAAAGAATGTATGAGAATTCAAAAGAATTCGAAGAATTCTGAAGTATTTAAAAAATCTAAAAGTATTCAAAGAATTGAAATGAATTTGTAATTTTAGGTCATTAGTTTTAATTTTGAGTAATATTTAATTTTTGAATTAAAAAATTTTTTGATTCAAAAGAAATCAAAAGAATTTAGAAGAATTCAAAAGAGTTCACAGAATGCAAGAGAATTTAAAGATTTCAGAAGAATCCAAAAGATTTCAGAACTCGAAGAATTCAAAGAATTCAAAAGAGTTCCAAGAATCCAAACGTGTTCAAAGAATTGAAATTAATTTTTAATATTAGGTCGTTAGTTTTAATCTTGAGTAATACTCAATTTTTGAATTCGAAGAATAAAGTTTTTTTAAGAATTCAAAAGAATTCAGAAGAATTGAAAGAATATAAGAGTATTCAAGGAATACGAAAAAATTCAAAACAGTAGTAGATGTACATTCAGTGTATGGTCTGTATAGTTGTGAGAAACGCTGAATACCTCTTTCGATAAAATTTTGTATAAATATTACCTGCAAATGATTATTCGAAAGTCGAATAAAGCGAGGATAAACAAATTTTATTTCCTGTGTGTCACACACTATTAGAGAAACCTGAGGTTTCGTATATTGAAAGGTGGCAGCACATGCCTGGGAATATTTTTATATTCTGACATGTAGTCACGTTAGCATTATTTTTCTTACGTCTCCAAATAAGCGAGAATAAAGAAATTTTATTTGCTGTGTATCACACACTATCAGAGAAACCTGAGGTTTCGTATATTAAAAAGTGGCAGCGCATATGCCTGGGAATATTTTTATATTCTGACATGTGTCGTTACAGACTCAGTTTGTGCGAAACCGGCATGGCGCTTCTCCCGGCGACCGCAAGGTGGCGCCCGCATCTTTTTCTAAAGTGGCTTTCTCCCACCAGCCACCATATTCAAATAATTTGTAATACAGGTAATACAAGGGCTTCGAGGTGAACATTGCAAATATTAAAAATATATATTTAGCAATAATATTGCAACTTGAGTTGACCAGGCGGACCTCCCCCATAATATTACCTGTCATTTAAACAAAAAATTAGCATGATATTTTAATTTCCCTCTTTTTAAATTGGCGGAAAAAAATAACATAGGACGGTCGGTAATACGTGACGTCATAATGTACTACATGCCCTTAAGATAGTAAACAATAATTGTTGAAGGTGATCGAAATCTTATTACAAGAACTGTATTCTTAAGAACGATTTTTTTAAGAATGTTTAGAAAACATTTTCTTTCAATTGAATTATATAGTAAAGTTATAATAAATTTATATTGTATTTATAATAATTATAATATGTATAATATTGATGATATTCCAGAAAATCAAATATTATTATAAAAAATGTATTTAATTTGTTTCAATTATTTATTGATTGCGTAAATGATAATTAAGCCTAACGTATTAATTATTTGAAATAATAAAAAATCATTATTTCGTAGCCTAATCGCAAGTAAAATCATACAAACCTTATTTTTTTCAAAGATTCATTCATAAATCAAGCACTTTCAATGTTTAAAAATTGTTCATGTTTTATTGAAATAAATATTAGGATGTAATGAATTGAAATTCATGTCCGACCAAAATGAAAAACAATTAACTTTTGGATGGCCGAGGTGTTAAGACGACGGGACAAAGTTACAACAATATAATAGGAAGTTACATCAGAAGTTTGACACCCGGCGTATGTACAAGAGATTTGCGGAAACTCATTTTTCATTTTTTTGTGTACAAAAACTTTTTTTATATTTTTAATTGACTGCATAATCTATATATTGGACTTTTATGGCATAACAAATAATTATATTAATTAATTATTAATTTTTTAAATCAAAATAGCCGATCAGTCTAGAAACTAGTCGATCCGAGCGTTACAAACCACACACGGGATAGGTCCTAATAAACACTCCTAATTTTCAACTTACGAAGTCAAGTAACATATCGTTGGAATCGCCAAGGAACGTAGATTTCGAATATAATATTTCCAAATTACTAATTGCAAAATTAAAAAATCTTTTTGTCCGACTCCCCTTGAAAACGCGCCATTGCATGCACGTTAAGCAGGCGTGAAGTGGCTGCTTCTAGCCCAGTGACGTTTGCGCATTCTCACTCCGTCGCGGGGCCAACAAAAACTTTACGCCCGCTACCCATGAAAGTTTACGCCCGCTACACATACGCTGCACTGAGCGAAAATGTTTTAATGATTGAAGTTTTGTTTTAAGGTTTTATAGCCATTTTTTTTCCAAACAATTTTTTTTTTTCAAATTTTTTTTCAAAGATTTTTTTTTCATTTTTTTTCAAAAACTCCACTCTATGCAATATAAAATTAGTATTTTTCGTTACCACCTCCTAACAACTTTTTCGGACGGGCGATGCAAAAAATAGCGTGTGATACACGTGCGCCTATAGGCGTGTGATTACATTATTCGCCTGCAGCTTATGCTGCAAAATTCACACTCGCACACAATAACCTATTTTACGCACTTGCATCACAAATAACTATTACAGTGCAACGATTGCATTTTTCGTTGATAATTCTTATTTCTTGGTTAGTAAAAATCAAACAATTAGTTGAAAGTTAAAGTATTATAATAAAAATATACATTATCAATAACTAATTCCCTATCAAATATATCATTCTATAATCTATATCATCCTACTGCACATGCTTGTTTTCAAGGAGGGTAGGGCAAAAAGTATAGTGTGTATCAAGGGCGTACGGCTATTTTGCCTCCTTTACGCCCTTGATACATAATTTACTATTATGTTTCGTATTTTATTCCTCATGAGTAGAAAGGACCCCCCCGCTGACATGGGTCGACGACAGTCGCTGGCGAGCACTAGGCACCTCGAGAGGTGAGAGGGGTAAGGGTCCCACTGGAAGGGGAAGGTAACCCATGCCAGCGGGGGGTCCTTTGTACTAATGAGGAGTGAAATACGAAACATGATTTTTTTTTTTTAAATTCACAATTATTAATTTAGTAATATTATATTTGAAATCTACGTTTTTTGGCGATTTCAACGATATGTCACTTATGGTAAAAAGTCAAAAATTAGAATCTTTCCAATTCACCCCGTATGCAAGCAAACTTTATCGAATTTTAATGTATTATTTTGACTTCAAAAAATAATATTATTCACATTTAGTGACTTTTTGGATTATAAAGAAGTCAAGTGTTGATTTTTTAAAATTAATTAGAATGTGTGTAAAATATTTTAATTATCACTTTTCTTCAAGTTATTTGTCACATATAAATGTATTATATCATTTTATTTTCATTTCAAATTGTAATTTCAAAAACTCAAAAGTACGAAAAATGTGAGATTTTACATAAGTATCAAATCCATATCTGTGGCAAACTTCAATGTCATGAAAAGTAGCCTATTGAGATCCTGAAAAAGTATAATCAATTTAGAATCAATTGACATGCCAGCTTGGTGACCTGCGCTCGAAAAAAGTTTCTAAAAAATTTCTTGTTCGCAGATTTTTAAATTTTCTTGAGTTTCAATTTTGTTTCACATACCTGGAGGTCAGAGAAATGTTCTCAATTTTTTTTCAGGTTTCAGTCAATCATTTTTCTGAGAAATAATTCCTAACTAATTCACCCCAGTTTTCAGAAAAAATTTTAACGGGCTTGAAAATAGGAGAAGAATTTTGCGGGGTACTTGAGAATTTTCCAGTGACAAAAATGTACTAGAAAAAAAATCGTCAAGTAGACCAGTGGAAAAAGCTAATCAATTTTAAAAAATTCGGAAGGTCTTCCAAAAAATTGTATACTTGTTTTTTCATACGTTGAACATAAAATAAAATTTTGCAAAATATGATCGGGCCGGCAATTCGTTAAAAAAAAAATAAACTGCAAAATTTGCCCCCCATTACTCCCCGCAAATTCCAAATCTTTTGAAAACTTGAGTGAGTAATTATAAACTCAGTCTCTATGCTGTATCAAATTTTTAAAACTTTTGTGATGCGGCAACATTATTAATTATAACCAAATTAATATTTTGTTAATCACTCCTGAGCGGAAATACCGAAAGTTTTGCAAAATTTTGTTTCTGCTTTCATCCATTGATCAGCCGAGTGATGAACTCATTTCCCATTTTCAAATGTGTACCAATTTAGAACCTCTCCCTGTGGGTTTGAGGTTGCAGGTCAGAAATTCAGAATAAGAAAACCCTAGATTTCAGGGCCGTCTTTAGATATTTTCAGGCCTGTGTTTATCCATCCTAACTAAACTGTTCTTTTCATGAATTAATAATACTTGTCAATTTTCTTTTAAGTTTAACAGAAAAAAAATATTGTAAAAATAAGTGAACGTATATGTTCACTAGGATAGAAAAGCAATAAGTTTCAGAGTTTCCCGTCGAATAGGAGGGATGGTTGGATATTCGCACAATCCTTAACCAGCACTGGACGCATGGGTACAGTAAATAATAACACACTGAAAAAATGGTTCAGTTGTCCCAGCTAGAAGTTCAGCTGGATTTCGTCTTTTAATGAAATATAGCTGTGTTACCTGAATTTCTAGTTGTGTTATCTATATATCTAGCTGTTTTAGCTAATTTTGCAATCTAGAAATTATCTAACTAATTTATCTAGATAATTTCAAGATGGAAGAATTTAGCTAAGACTAAGAAGACTAAGAAGAATTTGCTAGTTCAAGATGATAATTTATCAACCTTTGAGGATTTTTAATATTAACCTTCCGTTAAATATGTGTGGAAATTATTTCAACGGCAATTTTCCACGAATATTGGGATAACATTTTTGGGAATTTTAACAAGAAAATTACCAGTGGTTGATAACAACTGCCTTATTTTATTTCGGGTGATTTTCCACTTTATTTTTGTGAAATTACTCAAAAAGGAGGGAAGATTCCCAAAATTTCTTGTGGTTTCCCATCGACATATACTGGGCCGCTAGCTATGGCCGTCAGAAGTGAAAGAGGGAATAGAAAGAGAGAGGACATCGAAAAAGTCGGCCTGTCCTTTTCTAAGGATGGCGATTGGGGAATGGTGGATTGATCCTTTTCTAATGAAAGTAGATGGAAGATGAGTAGAACCAATCATCATCCTTAGAAAAAGGCAAGTCGACTTTCTCGATTTTCCCTCTCTTTCTATTCCCTGCTATTCCACTTCTGACGGCCGTAGCTATCACGGAAAAAATAAGTTTTGTAAAGTTTACAGAACTAATTCAAGAGCAGCGGATATGGAAGATAGTCTAGTGGAAGTTAGAAAGGTCTGGTTATACGATGTGATGAACTGTTTTTACTATATCTATAGAACGTTTCAATGGTATTTGAAATCCGAGGCGATATAACATGTATTGGCGCGCAGATTACAAACTCTATATTAGAGTTCCGGAAAATGTGAATTGGAGAAAATGCAAAATTTGTTCAAGCAATATTTAACAACGAAAAAAAGGTTTGTCTTGACATTATTATTATCATTATTATTATCGTACATGATTTATTACACACCTACACACACGACCACTTATTGTCACTTATACATATATACGGATGCTTAAACCATTTTAAAAATCATAAATAATCGCTGAGGGTTCGAACCCTACAAAAACTATCTCAGCATAAATCTAACACACTCCGCACCCTCGCGCTAACCAAATTGATCTATCGAGCGGTTGAACATTCGTGTAAAAATCTTCGATAAGCGTTACAGACAGGGGATAAATATATCAATTTGAATAGAATTTTTCATTCTATCTCATATGGAAGAATATATTTTCAAATCAAACAAAAGCCTCCAAAAAGTTCCTGTTAAATTTTTAAGTATTTGGATCTGATATATTTTTTGGACAAAAATATTTATTTTCAGAAAAACGGTTATTTGCATGAAAACAAACTTGGAAAATTATCATATTTGATATGTAATTGGTAAACATTATGAAAAAATTAGTAAAATTTATAGAAAATAATTTTTTTGCGGAAAACATGATAAACTTAAAAAAGTCAGTTTTTCCATGAAACCCGGCATTAACAAAAAATTATTATTTGCAGAACTTTTTAAGAATATTAAAGGAAATTATAATGATAAATATTCTAATAAATAAAAAGAAAATTGTAGGCACCGAGCAGCGGACACGCAACCATCCAAATATGAAGCCGAAGTGTAAGGTTTGGTTGTTAGGTGTTTTAGACCATTTTACAATGTTTAAGATTGACATAAAATGTAATTTTTTCTCAACATTCACAATTTTACATAAAGATGGAACATAGCATTTTTTTCTTAAAAAAAAGGAACAGGAAAAAAGTTGTTTTCGCGACAGTTGTATTTATAGTTTTTAGAAATTTTAGAACATATGAACCATATTTTTAAACGTATTTCAGTCCTGGGTGAATGGCCGATTATCTGCACTGGTGACCAGTACTGGGCCAGTAATGCGCCGGTGGTGAACTCTGGCTAATATCCGACTTTTCCTCATGGGCGACTGCGGTTTGAAGACGTCTTTTCCCATTTTCCGTCTCTGAGATATTCACTAATTCAATAAATATGTAGATTATACAATCTCTGAAGTACGCTCTAAGTACAAATGACATTCGCATTTCGCACACAAGGTACTATGATAAAATATAGGTCATGTTTCTGAATTCGGCATTGCCAAGTATTCGTGGAGACTTACCGACTTAGGGTTTTCCAAAGAAAACCCCTCCAATTCCACTAAATGAAAACTTAACATACCATCTGTATCCCAATATTATTTTATTAATCTTTAACCAGAACAGCGAGAAAATATTTATAAGTAATGACATAATACTTGTATCTGCTTGCCTGATTATCGCCACACTTGATTAAATTTTTTTTATCAAAAATAGAAAACCTGAAGAGGGCCTTGTCGAAACCCTACTTTAATTGCGGCTAAATAGGGCAATTTCCTCACGGGTACCGGCCGATGAGAACAGTTTTTCGCCAAAATGTATATCACGTGTAGCAAATATTTGAAAGTCGATTTTTTCGAAAACAACGAAAAAGCGAAACTGCTTTGGCAAATTAATTCGATTCCAGAAATATAACCACTCTTTGAATCTGTTACAGAATTATAAAAGAGAACTGTGCGGTCAAAACGATGTAATAACCTCTATTTTAACAACAAAACCATCCCTATAGCATCGACTTTCACATATAGAAAACAAAACATACACACTTGCGCACGAAGAATTTTCTGAATCGTTTCGAATTGTGCGGAACTCCGTTCTCCAGTTCATATAACGTAATGATTTACAAAAACTCTTAGCATATCCAAATTAATTTCTGCAAATCTATTAAAGACTTTCCATGGGTCTATTCCACAATAATCATCGAACTTTTTTTATCTCAAGCTCACTTTAAAAACTACGGAACTTTTTTATAATTACACCTGAATAATTCTATAATGATTTATCTGTAATGTTTTGGAAATTATATAAATCTCTGTTCAGATATCGCTTATATCTGCTGCTCTTGAATTAGCTTTATAAACTTTAAAAAACTCATTTTTCCCATGTAGCGGATAATTTACAACTATTTTAACAGCAAAAATACCAATGGTTGAGGAAAAATTTCCTATTATATTTCGGGTAATTTTCTACTTTATACTGTTAAAGTTACTCAAAAAGTGGAAAAATTCCATAAACGTCATGGGGTTTCTTTATTCCTTAAGTGATTGGGAATATCGCTAGAAAAAATTATAACCCTTCAAAAACGATAATTTACCCTAAATAATAGAAAAAGTCCCACTTTTGTGGGAAAATATATTTTCCTATCCAAAATCGGGAATGTTATACCTACAAAATTGTTGGGAAAATTCCCGAAATTCTTTATAGTCGAACATATAAGATGATTTAACTTCAGGTGTAAGAAATTTTCATAAGTGTAATGGATTTGTCATTAATCTTGAATATTTTCTGAAATTTATCCATTGAATCGAATCCAAATTCAGAGCTTAGATTCCAAATCATTTCTCCTTTTTTCGACCGTTGTTATAAATCACTTTTCGATAAAGGGGTTTCCACGGTCTTACGGTCGAAGATACAGAACAAAAACGATTTTAGGTGCCAAACATCATTTATCAAACCTTCGTTAGGAGTTGAAAATTTCTTTGAAACTAAATGATATTATTTTGATAAAATTAATTGGAAGTAGGTATTAATCGTACGCTCAACAAGTAAAAAATTGTTATTACCTACGTTAACTACGTAGAGTCAACAACCTAAAAAAATAAAAGCATATTCGAACAATGAAAGACCAAATATAGAAAACATATTAAACAATACTTGGTTTATACAAAACTAAATTTTAAGTTGTTTTAAAGTTGAAGCCTCAAAGAAATTGGACAATATCGCTTGAATGCTGTTTGACACCTAAAATCGTTTTTAGTTCTTTATATTGGGCCCGAAGTTCGAAGAAACCCCTTTATCGAAAATTGATATGTCCATTGATTGAGATTCTAGATATCCTTAAAAAATTGCCTAGTGAAATGATTGTAAATAGTCAATATGTGCTTGAGACATACTATTTTTTTTAAATAGTACCATTATCGTAAATAATCTCAAGCAAAAATGTTTTTATGAATTAGAAATTAGTGGTTGTCACCCGAATAAGTATTTAAAAAAGTATGAGATACATATTTAAAAATTACAGTCTACAATAAATAGTGAATACGTAAAAAAATTAATTACGTGAAAATGAAACATATAGTATCAATAGCAAATAATATGATACGTTTTTCGCTTATGTTTTCATTTATTATGTTACTTGAGCTAAATACTAAAAAAATAATTTAAATCATTCTAACCATTATGTCAGTAGAATATAATACTGTAAGTAGATACGAATCCGTCACTGGAGTACAATATTTTGAATAAATTGTATCTAAAATTATTCTTACCTGCAGAAACTGAAATAACAAGGAATGCAGCAGCCGTCGCTACGAGGATCAACGCCGGCCCGGCGGGTGGTCGTCGTCTTCGCGTGGCGTGGTAGCGGTCCTTTCTGCTTCCGGTTCGGCGGAATATACGCTCTTCTTTTTGGTAAGCACAGTCAAATCCCCCTAAATTTTCGTGAAGCACTTCCTCTAAAACTATGAGCTGTTCGTCATCGTCCTCGTTGACGACACTGCCACGAAGTCGGCTCTGACATCGGCTACCTCGGTTACCACGTTGTTGTGGGATACGGGCCCTGGAAAAGAAGGGACCGATCATGGCCTGGACCAGCGGGGGCAGCAATGGCTGGTCTCGTTAGCGACTCCGGTCGACACCGCCAGTGTCCTTTCCTTTTGTGATTTGTGATTTATGAGGCACCACCATGATAATTAAGCCCATGTGACTGACTCTTCCTGTTGTCTCGATCGTAATACTACTATCACTTTTCTCAAGGAGCACAGGTAGAAATAATATGATGACTCCGAGAGGGAGTGACAAGCGGTACCGGTACCGGCCTTGTTGTTTTCGTTGCGTTTTAATTCTTCTCCAGTTTGATATGAAGGAAACTTAAGACCTAATTAATTTGTGAAAATTTGCAAAGGGTTTGCAAAAGAAAGGAACCAAGGAAATTATTAACTTCATGCAGCTAGCAAACAAATTGACCTTGAAGTGTCAACACGACATGCGAGAAGAATACACTACCCGCACTGTGCCTCCTAAGCTATAACATATTTCAGATAACTGTAAACTTCACATATGTCAATGCTGTGCACCCCTCAGAACACGCAGAACATGTCCGCGTACTCGAGGAAACTGACGTGGGGGACGTTCGAGACTGAGCGAAACCCTCTAACTAGGGGTGTTTGCCGCACGATAGTATCCCAACCGAAGAGAGTTTGTTACTCACTCTGTTACACTAGTTTGTTCTTGTTCCCTTTCACACTTTTGCGCCTTCACTAGGAGGAGTAGCGCAACCACCGCCACTACTATCATCACCGCTACTATGACCACCCCCACCACCATCACCACTACTTTTCACTTCCTCCCTTACTTTCAACATGAGTACGTCCAGCACTCTGGATACTTTAAACGTGCCTGTCGCATTCACAGCTAGCTAGAACAGTTGTAAACGGCATTGGCAGTACCTGGTACCACTACAACTGAGTAAATCGGATCTGCTAGTTTAAAAAAATTATTCAAATGTTGTCTGAAATGACGAGTAGAATGTGAAAATTAGGCTTGATAGCACATTGAATATGTCTACAATGATTCTAACGCCAGTGCGCACGAAGTGGCATTGGTTGGTCAACGAATCAACGAAAGTATCCGTCGAACACTGGCGTGGGTCTGACTTGTCCAAGGCTTTTTCACATCATATCACACGGAACAGCATGGTACCTTACGCGGACCTTGCGCCGCGCGCAGCAACGCCGCACCACCACCGACTCCGCCGCGACGCCGACATTGAAGAAGCACCCCGCATCGCCCCGACGAGAATCGGAAGTCGTCGTCCTGGCAAATCGATGCCCCGTGCCAAAGCTACCTGCCAGGGCTCACCGGCCTCCTGACTGTTGTGAATTTTGTAGCAATTAGTAGCGAAAAAATATCTTCGTATGTTTTACTTTAGGCTTCATTGCGTGGCAAAATAACTTTTAATGTGAAAAACATTAGAGTAGGTGATCCAAATGTTCAAAAAGAAGCACTAAATACCAGTCATATTTTTTATGTCATAAGCCATTTGATGAGCACAAAAAAAGAGATGTAAGTAGCTGATCAAAGTGATCAAAGGGAAAATACTCTAAATATCAATAAATTTTTTATTTCGAATGGATGATGAAACCGGAAGGGTTCATAATCTCAACATTTTTTTTATTTCATTCAGTTAAGGAACGTTCAGGAGAAAGGTGCACACTGAAAAAAATTCCTGGTAATAGTGACTATTTTTCCTTAGTTGCTTGAGACGCCCGCAAGCCAAATTTTCGATTACCGTTTGATAGGTGAAGTATGTTTTTATACTTCTAATATCATAAACTAATTCTATAAACGTTCTAAATATATTAAGAATAATTAAATGTTGCAACATCACATACCTTAAATATTGTTTACTCTAAATTAATTCTTCGATCCCAAAAATCTAGAAAAAAGTTAATAATTATTCATATCCAAATTATGTAAAGCTTTTTTTTTTCCTTTGGCCTGGAAAATTAACGTGGAGTACAAAATAATGTTGCGGCAAGAAACGAATTAAGTAGGGGATTTAATTGTTTAGAAATAATCTTCTAAATTCCGAAATATTGCCCCATGAAACGCATCCTTGTACTATTGGAAATCCCACATCCTAATTCATTTTTCAGTTACTGAAAACGCAAATGAAAAAAAAACTTTTCGTACACTTTTTTTTTCTTTATTTTCTTTTTAAATTTATTTTCAATATTTCTCAATTTAGGATACAAAAAAATGTAATAAACTCAATGAATATGATTTCGAATATTATTGATCAATGCCTGTTTTGAATTTTTGCACCTGTGGTACTTATCAGTGAACAAGATAGCTGTTAAAGGCGACTGCAGATAGATGCGCGCTTAATAGAACTTTTAGGGAGCAAGAGATTATAACTAGGTTTTTTAACATACTCTTCTTTGATCGATAAGAAAACATTTATTTAGTGCTGATCATGTCTCGACTAATTTTTTTTTTTGCTAAATTATATTCTCAAGAATTATTATATTGTATACATTTTATTCTACAATGGTCATATTGTTGAAATAAACCAGTTGTATTATGACGGTTACCGTGCCCCAGGGTAGGAGGCACGCTGGCCGAAATAGGAAACCCACAAATTAATTGAATATCAAATAATGATGTAATTAAAAAACAGTTTTGACATATGATATGAGTTACCTGATAATATGGGCCTCACACTAAAAAATACGGACTTCAAAATCTGATTTCAATTGTAATTTATAGGAAATTTCACTCAAAGCCCAGCGCCATCGCCGACTCTTCCCTGAATTCAATTGCATTTCCTAGTTCCAGGAGGCGCCCGATGACAAAACTGGTTGTTCTAATTATTTTTCCCTAGTAAATTGCCCTCATAGTACACATTAGTTTTTTATTTTCAATAGCACAGCTGCGAAGAATTCAAAAAAAATAGAAATATTAACCTAGGAATAAACCTAGTAATTGTTCCTTCATGAAATCTCACAGCGGACAATAACTTTTTTTTAAATGAAATATATTTTAAAAGTATTTGGTGTATATTCGGCAGTCCCTAAGAACAATCACTTATATACTTCTCAGCTGTAGGTATTATAGACAACTACTGCCCACTTATTAAATATTAATTGTGAACTCATCCATGTAGGAACCTTTATAAAAAGCCCTCACATGAACTGATATAGATTCCCATCCTACATTCCTATCTTAGGTTACTACTAGCCTAGTACGTAGGAACCTTTATAAAAAGCCCTTACATGAAGTGATATAGATTCCCATCCTACATTCCTATCTCAAGTTACGACTGGCCTAGTACAGATTGCCCGAGTCCCAGTACTGGGCATCTGTATTGAGCCAGTACTGGCTTGCAATTCTCTGCAGTACTTGTGTTCTGTACTACAGCGGTACTAACAAGGAAGGTACTCCAGGTGTCCCTCGCCGATTTGATTCTCCCTGATATATGTTGTAGTACTCGAAAAACTATGTGACACGTATTTTTTTTTATCTGCGGAAAAACACTTTAAGGGGGTGAAACAACCCCTCAAAGATAGGGGTCGCAAGTGTCGATTGTATAGTTTTGTGTAGAAAAACAAAATTGATTTCGACCAAACCTACTGGGAAAGTTTCCTCATGATGAAAGATGACTAACGTAATTTTCTCAAAAAAAAAAAAAAAAATTAAGGGGGTGAACCACCCCAACATAGTTTTGAAGTTGTGCTGAAAATTGCTAAATTCACAGGAAAAAATTTGAAAAAAATATATTTTGCACTTGAGACAAAAATAAAGTTGACGTGTTTCGCAAAAAAAAATTGTTAAAAAAATTAATGAGGGTAACTACCCCAAAACACTTTTTATTTTATGTCTATGATAATATATACTTTTCATACGCAAAAAAAATTGGGAAATTATTTTTATAACGAAGGAAGTGAAATAGAGTCCATCCAAAATGAAAGAAAAAATTACGCGGGGGTGAACCATCCCTACATAGTTTTAAAGTTGAGCTGAAAATTGCTAAATTCACAGGCAAAAATTTAGAAAAAATATATTTTTCACTTGAGACAAAAATAAAGTTGACGTATTTCAAAAAAAAAAATTTCAATAAATAAATGGGGGTAGCTACCCCCAAACACTTCTTATTTTGTGTCTATGATAATATATACTTTCCATACGCAAGAGAAATTGGGAAATTATTTTTATAACAAAGGAAGTAAAATAAAGTCAATTCAACACGAATACAAAAAGTAGGCAGGGGTAAACCACTGTGGACCAAAAGAAAGTTGACGTGTTTCGCCAAAATAAATAAAAAAATTAATGGGGGTAGCTACTCCTAACCACTTTTTAGTTGGTGTCTATGATAATATATACTTTCCATACACATTGTAATATACACTTTTTTGACGAATATCATTATTGTTCAAAGTTTGAACAATAAATCTTCGATATACTGTGTGCAACAGGTATTTTCTTCGGATTCTTCTTGCTAGATGCAAGTCTTATTTTGTAATTTTCTACATAATTGGGGGGTGGTTTACCCCCGCGTAATTTTTTATTTATGTTGGATGGGCTCTATTTTACTTCCTTCATTAAAACTAATTTCCCAATTTTTTTGTGTATTGAAAGTATATATTATCATATACACAAAATACAAAGTTTTTAGGGGTAGCTACCCCCATTAATTAGAAAATTTTTTTTTGGGAAACAAGTGATTTCTATTTTCATGTCAAGTGCGAAATATATTTTTTTCAAATTTTTCTCCTACGAATTAAGCAATTTTCAGCACATTTTTAAAAACATGTAGGGGTGGTTTACCCATGCGTAATTTTTTTATTCATGTTGGATGGACTCCATTTCACTTCCTTCGTTATAGAAATAATTTTCCAATTTTTTTTGTGTATGAAAAGTATATATTATCATGCACATAAAATTAAA
>CAKNXH010058855.1:145112-157036 GCA_932178445.1 Andricus quercusramuli
CCTTGAATCCCGTGAATTCTTCGAATTCCATGAATTCCTTGAATCCCGTGAATTCTTGGAATTCCATGAATTTCTTGAATCCCATGAATTCCTTGAATCCCGTGAATTCTTGGAATTTCATGAATTCCTTGAATTCCGTGAATTCTGAGAATCCCGTGAATTCCTTGAATTCCGTGAATTCCTTGAATTTCGTGAATTCTGAGAATTCCGTGAATTCTGAGAATTCCATGAATTTTGAGAATTCCATGAATTCTGAGAATTCCGTGAATTCTGAGAATGCCGTCAATTCTGAGAATTCCGTGAATTCTGAGAATTCCATGAATTCTGAGAATTCCATGAATTTTGAGAATTCCATGAATTCTGAGAATGCCATGAATTCCTTGAATCACGTGCATTCTTTGAATTCCAGGAATTCCGCGATTTCCGCGGATTCCCTGCATTCCATAAATTCCTTAGATCCCGTGAAATACTTGAATGCCGTGAATTTACTGAATTCCGTGGATTCCATGAATTCCGTGAATTCCACGAATTCCATGTATGGTATGAATTACATGAATTTCTTGAATTCCGTGAACTCCATAAATTCCGTGAATTGCATAAATTCTGCGTATTCCACAAATTCCGTGAATTCCACGATCTCCGCGAATTCCACGATCTCCGTGAATTCCACGATTTCCGTCAAAACCGTGAATCCCGTGAATTTCGTGAATTCCTTAACATTCTTTGAATTCCTTGAATTCCGTGAATTCCATAAATTTCGCGAATTGCATGAATTCAGTGAATTCCAGGAATTTCATATATTCCGTCAATTCCAGAAATTTGAGTGATTTCCATTAATTCGGTGGATTCCACGAATTGCATGAATTCCATGAATTTCTTGAAGCACGTGAATTCTTTGAATTCCATGAATTTCTTGAATCCCGCGAATTCCCTGAATTCCATGAATTCCTTGGATCCCGTGAAATCCTTGAATTACTTGAATGCCGTGAATTTACTGAATTCCGTGGATTCCATGAAATCCGCGAATTCCGTCGATTCCTTGAATTCCTTGAATCCCGTGAATTTAACGCACTCCATGAATTTAATGAATTCCATGCATTCCGTGAATTCCATGGATTACGTGAATTCCAATAATTCCGTGCATTCCATGAATTACGTGAATTCCATGAACTTCGTGAATTCCATGAATTACTTGAATTTCATTAATTACGTGAATTCTGCGAATTCCACGAATTCTGCGAATGACACGAATTTCGTGAATTCCACGAATGCCGCAAATCCCAACATTGGTCAGCGAACAGCAAGTATGGCATCTTCAATTCAGTTAAAGCTTATTTTTTTCTTAAGTCGGTCGTAACAAAGTGTTGGTGGCAGCGGTGGAATCGCTTCGCGCGCTATTACTTGCGCTTCGCTACCAATTTCAAGTTTTGGTTTACAAAATTAAAGCCTTTGTCTTTTTTTTATAAAACAAATGTGTACATATTTTTTTTTTGCATCAAATAACGCAATTGAAACTTAATTTAACAAATTAGAATTAAAATTTTGTGCTGAAAGCATCAGTTTTATTTCAGGTCAAAATAAAGTTGAAATTGTGTTAAACCATTGAATGATTATTAATATAACTTGCACACATCGAAATTAAAGCTTTGTGCTATAGCATGAGTTTTATGTCGATTGATAGCTGATATTTTTAATTTGAAGTTCAGAAAATGTCTAACATTAATTTAGTTTTTATATAGTCAGACTTAAATTTGGTACTAGTTGCATGAGTTTTATCTCGAGCAATGGACTGAATTTAAATTACCTTTCGCAAAACATTTATCTAGGCGTAATTTTTTCAAATCACACAATGTTCTTTTGAAAAGCGTGAATCCTAGTTCAAGTAAACAATTTCTAAATTAAAGATGTTACCTATTTCTTTTGATTAGGTTCGCAACAGAATGGAAACTTAATTACAAATATTGAATATAAAATTTGGTGCTAGCTGCATGAGTTTTATTCTTAATTAATCTTAAGTTTAAATTGCGTTCAATTTGAAAGGTAAAGATGTACTTAAATGCACGGAACTAAAACTTTGTGCTAGAAGCATAAGTTTTACCTGGGTCAACATTTTACATTTTTCAATTTCAAATTTCAAACTGCGGATTGAATGCAAGTTGGAGGTAGGTTTCTTTTGATATTAATCTCATTTATTATCTGACCTTTGCTACTGAATTGGTTGTGAAGATTATATTCAGTAATAAAATTCGTACTATAAATGCTAAGGCCCTTACTGGCCTATTAAAATGTATTGAAAAAAGAGGTAATTTTCAAACAGATTAAAAATTGATACACTGAATCATTATGGCCTTCACCGGCCTAATCGATTTGTAAGAAAATCTGTCTGAAATATCCTATTATCGAGCATGACGGAAAACGAGTAATTTGTATGCTTGCCAGTTTTTCCAAAAGAGACGAATAGAATCGGGTACTCATGTCTCAAATACACGAGATTTTCAAGGTTCTTTTAAAGAGAACGATCACTCATCGTGCGGGAAGAAGAGTCCGGGTACAATCTGAAAACTCAGTCAACACAAGTACTACTATTATAGACGGACAGTTAGTTACCTTCGTAAAAACTGAGCCGTTAGATCCGGAGTTGAACTTCGTGGAGTTGGAAAGCGACGCGGAGTTTTCAGCGCTATTTGAATCTCTGATTAGTCGAGCAGAGAGCAATCCAAAACTAAGGACAATCGCGAACCGCGCAAATTAAAAAAAAAAAAGAAAAAAAAATACTTTTTACTTCGGGAATTACAAGGGAAAAATTTGAACTTTCAAATTTCGACACATAACATTGCAATCAGAAAAACTGATGAATCGCCAATCCAAATTAGTTGAACACGTTTAGTGATAAATAGAATATTTGGTGGCCATTTATTTCATTACTGGAAAACAAAATTTTTTCTATCCACGATTATGTGCAGTCAGACTTTTTCGAGGATAAAAAGAAAAATGATAATAATTTTTCAATACTAATACTAAGGCCTCCACTGGCCTAGTTTAAGTATAGTAATGAAATAAAATAAAAACCAAAAAGGTCCAGTTTCAAACAAGGTTCTATTCGATTGAAATTGAATTCGAAAAAAAACAACAAATTTCATAGCCTATCAACGGGCTTGAATAAGTTAATCTCTTGTCAATTTTGACTGATGAAATAGTTTGATGGACATGAAAATCGTAGAAGCAAGTAGTAAAATTCAAAATGCCTTCCTTCTGTCATGATCCGACATCGTATCAGGAGCTAACCGGAATAACGCTGTATGCACAATCTTTCCGGAGAGGTAACATCCGATTAACCCTGCATCGAGAAAAGCCTTTGTCATTCATTCCTGAAGGAGAGTTAACGGTGGGGTTCACTAGACAACCGACAATAATACACGAACTTGGATCACTGGCGATCGCATCCGTAGGAACAGTAGAGATAAATTTGAATAACCAGATCATTACGTGCGAGGTCATCTCGGTTAGGACACCCATCGAACACCCAGTTGTAGAAGGAATTTTAGGAATGATGGCCGGACGCGGAGCTTCAGTTGTTACTTTTTGTTTGTTTCTTTGGGTGTACTCTCTGGTTAATCGAACAAAAGGTGGTTTGGAATTGAAGAAATCAAAAGCCTCGTAAACAACCCGTATATTAACCTCAAGACGAACTTTCTGCCTAGTAAGTGTTAAAGATGTTTGATAGCCCTAAATCAGGTACCGTGGTGTATAAACGAAGACACCGAGCAGGCAAAAGGGTACCCGAACGGTATGAAAAAGCCATAGCCCGTGATTTAAATGATAAAAATAATCTTGAGAAACTTCTAACCCGGGAATCACATGAAACATTCGAGGAGATAATTATTTCCCTCGAAAGATGTATTAGTTCGGAATCATGAGTGACTTTATGGTATAAAGGTATACTTGGTAGGCCTTATTTCCGACAAGAGCAAGCTCAACTCTCTTTTCGGCATAACACACTTGTTACTGCTTCAGAACCTATATCTCCTAATTACTTTATAAATGCGGAGTCCCAAGAAGCGAACAAGGCTTCGAAATCACAAATTAAACCCTTTTCACGCATTATGCTGATTAGGGCCAGAACCAGGCAATCGATAGCGATAGAGACACTTAATCCCGATATCTCAGAGGGTTATTCACCTAGAGTTAAAACCCGAAAGGGATTATATATCGGAGAGGCAGCTGTCAAGAATCAAAACGGAAAATGCCGAGTATTAGCTATAAACACCACCGATACTGACATCGCAATTGAAATTCCCCTGCGGGAAATCATACCATTCGAGTATTACTCCTTTCCGGACGAAGAGAGTCTGGAATCTACTTAAGAGGATTTTTCGACAAATGCGCCCCTTGATTCAAAATCTTGTAGCGAAACCCGTGTCGAACGGCTACTAAAGAGCCTTCGCATATCTCATTTAAACCTAGAGGAGCAGGAGTATTTCACTCGCTGGGTAGAGGATTTCGAGGATATATTTCATATCAATGGAGAGCCCCTCACTGCTACTCACTTGGTTCAGCATAGGGTGCCTACCGTCGATAACGAGATCATCAATAGGAAGTCTTATCGTCATTCTACCCACGATACTAATGAAATACTTCTAGCAACTGAGAAACAGCGCAAAATGGAAATTATCGGAGATTTTAAGTGGCCCTATAATTCTCTTCTACTATGAATGCCGAAAAAAATGGACGGATCTGGAGAGAAGAAATTTAGAGTCGTCATTGACTACTGGGAGCTCAATGAAAAAGTAATTGAGGACGGCTACCCATTACCCAATATAACTGACACTTTGGATCAGTTGGGTAATGCCCAGTACTTTTCGGTGCTTGATCTAGCCAGTGGGTACCACCCAGTGGAGACCCACCCCGATGGCTGTGCTAAGACGGCTTTTTCTACCCCGCGAGGTCACTTTGAATATTTGCGAATGCCAATGGGCATCAAGAACGCCCCCGCAACATTTCAAAGACTGATGGACACGGTGCTGAAGGGTGAGCACGGGACTGAGGTCTTCGTGTGCCTGGATGACATCATTGTCTATTCAGAAACCCTCGAGGAACATGGCGTCAAAACTCGACGTCTTCTCTCTCGCTTACGAAACGCTAACCTTAAGCTACAGCCGGATAAGTGTGACTTCCTCCGAACGGAGGTCGCTTATCTAGGACACATTATTACTGGAAAGGGCGTAAAGCCAAACCCAGCTAACATAAGTGCCATAAAAAACTTCCCTCATCCTTAAAAGGTACGGTTTGTTAGGCAGTTCCTTGGACTTACGGGTTATTACCGAAGGTTCATCCAGGATTATGCCAAGATTTCAAAACCTTTAGCCGAACTCCTTAAGGAAATGGGAGAGTGGAAATGGGGATCCGAGCAAGAACAAAGCTTCCAAACCTTAATGGAACATCTGTGTAACAAACCGATTCTGCAGTACCCAGATTTCTCGAAACCATTTAAACTCACAACCAATGCTTCGGACTACGCCATAGACGCAGTACCAACACAAGAGAAGCAAGGCGTGGATATGACTATCGCTTTCTATTCTAGAATCATGAACGCGGGCGAACAGCGCTATTTCAAGACAGAAAAGGAATGTTTGGTTATTGTCTACTCCGTTACAAACTTCCGCCCGTACTTGTACGGCCGGAAGTTTGTACTGACTTGTGATCATGAGCCCATACGTTGGATAAATTATATAAAAAATCCGGGATCAAGGTTAATGCGTTGCCGCCTTCGCCTAAAAGATTACCAGATCACATACGTGTACAAGAAAGGTAAGCTCAATCGAGGAGTGGAAGCCCTGTCCGGAAACCGGGAAGGTTGGGAAGAGTTATTTGAAACTAGCGATCCGGCGAAAGAATCCGAAAACGAGTCTAAGGATCCTGAATGGGAAAAAGCTACCGCTCTAGCCTTTTTCACCCATGATAGATCTCAAAAGGTACTACCAATAACTCGCTCGCAAGGGACCCTTCCCGAATCCGAAAAGCCAGCAGACAAGGAATCCGCTCCCAAAGCTTTTCCAAGAACCCAAAGGTCCTCATCGGAAACGGTCGCGGGAGGCAAGCGGTCAGCTCTGACAAAGTCATCTACTTCTGCGCCTAAAATCTTGAGAAAACCAGCTGTATCTTCTAAGAAATCAGGGGTCTTAACTGAGGTGTCGTAAGAGCTAGCGACCGCACTTCCCAAGTTTCAGCTTACGAAATCAACAGTCAAGACTCGAGGAAGGCCCCCGAAATCACACCCACTAGCGGACCCGGAGGAGTCTTATCGGCCTGTCGTTAAGACTGCACAAGGTTCGAATTTAAACCGAAGAACCATCGTTTCAAGGCTAAAAAAACGAAAAACGCATGTACGTTAAAATCTCACGGCCCCTATTTACAGTAGGGAATCAACTATCGAAACGTCATTACGTGATGAATCCTCCGATAATGACTCGGATCCTCCCGTATTCAGAACAGACCACAGTGCTTTTCCGGAAGTAGAACCCGAACTTCCGGCCCCAAAAATTTTGTTCCCAAATAAAAATGAAGCTTATTCCCTGGGGACTGGCTCCCAAATGCTAGGTCCTGGAGAAGAAATCGTAGATGTGTATATTGACGGTGCCTGTTTCCACTACACAAAAGGGAACCTAAAGCTGGAATGGGGGTTTGTTTTGGGAAGGATCACCCTTTAAACGCGTCACAAAGGGGTCCAAGACCGTCAAACAAACAATTCCGCGGAGATTCAGGCTGCCAATCTGGTTGCCATGAAGGCTCATGAAGCCGGAATAAAAACCCTTCGTTTTCATACCGACTTCCAATTTCTGATAGATAGCGCTACTAAATGGATTCCTAAATGGGAAGAAAATGGGTGGAAAACTGCAGAAGGAAAACCTATTATCAATAAAACTGAGTTCGAAAAACTGAAAGAAGCTGTCGGTTCCTTGAACGTCGATTGGGCTTATGTTCCCAGTCACAAGGGTATATTAGGCAATGAAATGGCTGAGCAGCTAGCTAGAGCAGAAGCAGGACAACCTGAACTCGATTTGGAATCCCCCCAGGGACAGTCCCAAGAAGGTCTCGTTTTTAACGAGAACCCTTCCTCACAGACATGCGTTGTAGATGCTAGCCGTCCCCCAGGGGAAAGTGATGAAAGTGATGAAAGTGATGAGAGTGATGACAACATTGATTGCAGTTTAGCTATCAAAGATCATACTCTAACTGCACAACCATCGTGGTACTGGGATGATTATCTGTCCCCTACTGCAATTTCTGAAGGAGAAGACGACCCCGAGCTTAGAAAATATCTAGACGCCATTGATCCATGTGGAGAGTTTGATGATGACGAATTCTCAAACAGAATAGATAATTTTCTAAAGTCCGTTTTAGGGGTATAGAGGATATAGACGAGTCGACTATTGTTAGTCAACAACCCCTCACGAAGATCATTGTTTCCAACTACTCTAACGACTACTACCCCTGCGGCCAAATCCACAACTTGCTTCAAAGGTCCCGGAACTCAGGGTTATGATAGTCCAGCTGGAGGTAAAGCTAAAATTCGACCGCGACAGCTGCAAGGGTCGAATGAGTTAGGGAATCACCCTGAATTATCTCAGAATTTTCCCCTTCAATCGAAATTAATTCACGTGGAAATGCCCTACATAGACTCACCATCGCCCCCTCCAGAAACCAATTCTTCAGAGGAAAAAGAAAAATCGAAGCCGGTTAGGTTAGAAACGGTTGGAACTGTAGTGAGCCATCAATGGACTGAACCTCTTACCTATCGCCGAGATAACTATACTCATTTTATCTCGGAAGATTGTGAGCCAACTAACCCTATTTTTAAATTGTTAGTAGCTACGGAGTGTTTAAATGTCCGAGACCTCCAGGATAAATGACCTCAGTTGGGTCAAGTAATGGTAACGCCTCGAGGACGTCATAGCGTCTACTCCATCGTAGTGAAACGAAATCATTTCGATGAGATCAGTTGGAAGGACGTAACCGTGTGTTTAGCTTACCTCCACCGAGCACTAAAACGTGACAATCGGAAAACCTGTCGAATGGCGAGTTCTAGTGATTTGTTGGGAACATTGTTCCAAAACAAATTGGAAGAATTGCTGAACGAGATATTCCGGTGTGGTGAAATTAAATTCACTCTATGTCACGGAAAACTGGAAGTACCCCTAGAGGATATGCGTAGTAAAATACTTGCTAAATACCACGACAGTCTCATGGGTGGGCATAAAGGAGTCACGAAGACATATAGACGAATTAGGGAACGTTTCACTTGGACGGGCATGCGTGATGATATCAACGAGTACATCCTAGGATGTAAGAGTTGTTAAGAAAATATACTTTTCCGGGCAAAAACACGAGAACCAATGGTTATAACAGACACCCCGTTAGGAGTTTTCGATAAAGTATCACTGGATACCGTGGGCAAGCTTTCAACCACTCCAAGTGGAAATCAGCACATTTTAACGATGCAGGACAATTTCAGCAAATTCTGTCTTGCAGTGCCAATACCAGATTTAAAACAAACAACCATTGCCCATGCAGTGGCACCACACCTTATTTCTCACCCTACGAATTGATTTACGGGCGAATTGCGCGTTTTCCTAGCGCTTTTCCATCTGACGAACGTCTCGAAACCTACGGCTCCTATTTGAAAAAATGGATCAATAAATTAAATGAGACACGAAAAGTCGCCGCGAGAAATATGATCAAAAAGCGCGACCATTAAACGCACGAATAGGTGACAAGGTAGTGGTCTGTAAGGATGCACGACAAAATAAGTTCGATATGCGAAGAACCGGTACCTATGAAGTAGTCGGCTTCACCGAAAATAATAATGTAATTTTAGAAACAGAAAATGGTTCGCACTTTGCTATGCACGCGGATAAGCTTTCGCGCGTTTTCTGCTAAAGTTCGACGTCTGGGAAAAATTATTGAAGTCAGGTACTCTAATGACAAATTGTCAATTCAGGTATCTTAAGTATAGGGTTGACTGATGGTAAAAGATAAGTAAATACAGAAATTGTATACAATTTCCTACTATGTGTACAAAATGGCAACCGAAAACCATATGAATGATATACATGATATACATGCTTGCATGTGTATGTTTACGTAGATATCTATCAGAATCTATCATTGAGTAAGCTCTAATGTATTTTTTTATATAAAAACTGTTACGTCAGGCTGCTAAGGCCTTCGCTGGCCTAGTTAAACAAAAAAAAATAAAAAATAAAATACACTAAAATAAATCAATAAAAATAATAATAAAGTTGAAAATGTCTGTACTTCAAAGACTTATAGTAAGCACTGTTTTATGATTCTGTGATGTCTTGGTTAACACTGGCAATATTTCTAATTCTGTTTGGGCGTACCATGAAACAACGCCAGCTGGCATACTGGAACGAGCCATTCCAAACTAGTTCTGGAGTATATTTTGAACGGATGAAAAGGATGTCTCGACAAGCGACCGTGTAGGGTGACTACGTTCTTGGATGTACATCTTCACTCGGAATTTCTGCAGAACTTCACTAAAAGACTGTAACAGATGACATCACAATGCCCGATTCAGATGAAGGCACTCTGTGAGGAGTATTTGGAAGGACCTCAAATAATGAGCAAATTCACTCACGCAAAACTTCTGCAACAGACTATATTCAAGAAAATGGAAGAATTAAGCCTTCAGTTTCAAGATCCTGTTAAAGAGATTTTGCCAATTGGGATTCGAAAACGACCAAGCCGATTAACCCTGTTCAACGGGCTGATCGGAGAAATTTTACATCCCATAACAGGATTGATGACAGATGCCCAGCGTCAGGAAATTGATGAGGAAATTCGCCATCTGAATGCTAATCAACAAAATTTAACTCACCTCTTAGGACAAAAAACTCACATCATTATAGCAGAAATAGAGAAGCTTCAAACCAATGCGGAAGCTAATGATAAACAAATACAACAGGATCTTCAATCTTTGGTTGACAAAGTCAATATGATCAACGCAATTAACACCCAGATGGAGTACCAACAGATGCTGATGAAGACCCTGAATTCGATGGAAATTGGTATAGATGACTACATTCGATTTGCGAACCATCTATTGAACTCCATTCATTCAGCTCCGCAAGGAAAATTACACACTATGCTACTTACATCCGAACAGTTGAAGCCGCTTCTGAGAGACATACAGGACCATACTCCCAAGGTCATGTTTCCGCTACTGGACCATCAATTAGCTTGGACAATCTAATATAGATTGCTACGACCACAATAACAACCAGTAGAGGGAAATTAAAAATTACTCTAGATATTCCTCTTTTCGATAAAAACGAATACACATCGTACCAAATTCGTCCCGTACCGGTACTTCAACCCATTTTGGAAAACAGATCTGGAAGAGCCTATATCCAACCTAGAACCGAGTACATTGCGTTAGAAGAAACTAAAAGAACGTACCTGCTATTAACGAAGGAAGATTTTCAAAACTGCTTGGACCTCAAAACTTACTTCTTGTGCAAGGGATTACAACCTATTTACGAAGCTGCATTTCACAAAATTTTTGAAAGCGAATTCTTGTTGCGGCCGTCACTTGAAGTCATGCAAACATGCAATTTAAAATTATACTTCTACCCAGAGCCCTATTGGAAAATAATCAAAACCTTAGGAGGATGGATTTATTCTCTATCTAACGTTACTACGGCTGAGATAGTTTGTCAAGGACATCAACCAGAATCCATCCAGCTCCAAGGATCGGGGTTACTACGAGTACAACCCGGGTGCATAGTACGAATGGAATCTCTAATTCTACCCGGCATTCCCATACAAAACGACCCAACGGAATTTACTTACGAAGCTCCATTACATTTGGAACTGGGAAAGATATCACCTACACTAAACCAACATCAACAAAAATTAACGTTCTTACTGAAACCGGTGAATTCAAAAACAAAACAAAACCTGGACTTCAGAGCTGAACAATCCTTAGATGAAATTGAAAAACAATTAATTACTCTCCAAGACAATGAAGAGAACCGAGCAAACCATTAAATTCTGATTCACGGATCATACGTAGGAATGGGATCCTTAGCACTAGGCGCAATAATGTACCTCATCCGAGGACATCTAAGCATGGTAGCCACTATGCTAACTGCTGCCCTAACCTCCAAGTGCTCCCGAAAAAAATTAAAAAAGTGATTGAAAGTCACACTGGAAAGCCAATCTCCTAACAGAGTCAAACTTTTGTACGAAGAGGCCCATGTCAATGTCGATGTTCACCAATCCCAAACTTGAGGCTCGCCGTCCACGCGGCAGTCACCCTCTCAGGCGGTTTCAGCGCAGTTAAGGTGTAGGTCTGTTAAGTTAGCACAACAACTTTATCAAATTAGGTTTTTTAATATTGCATAATTTAGTGCTAATTTTGTACTAATTTTGTACCACAATAAAAAATTTTGTGCTTTTTCATTTCTTGAAAAAACGTGTGGTCGTGCTGGCTTAACGTTAATCTGGCACGACCACACATGAAATAATGCAAAAATCGTGATTTTTAATATTGCATAATTTTGTACTAATTTTGTGCTAATTTTGTACCACATTTAAAAAGTCTGTACTTTTTAATTTTTTGCAAAAAACGTGTAGTCTCCTTCGGCCGAATGTTAAGCTGGCACGACCACACATGAAATAATGCAAAATTTGTGTTTTTCAATATTGCATAATTTTGTACTAATGTTGTACTGATTTTGTACCACATTTGAAAATGTTGTACTTTTCAATTTTTTGCAAAAAACGTGTGGTCTCCTTCGGCCGAACGTTAAGCTGACACGACCACACATAAAATAATGCAAAATTCGTGATTTATAATATTGCATAATTTTGTACTAATTTTGTGCTAATTTTGTACCACA
>CAKNXH010058855.1:157046-176469 GCA_932178445.1 Andricus quercusramuli
TTTGTGCTAATTTTGTACCACATTAAAAAATTTTGTACTTTTTAATTATTTAGAAAACACGTGTGGGGTTTTCCTTCTGCCGAACGTTAAGCTGGCACGACCACACACGGAATAATGCGAAATTCGTATTTTTCAATATTGCATAATTTTGTGTTAATTTTGTACCACATTTGAGAATTTCATACTTTTTAATTTTTTGGAAAACACGTGTGTGTGTTTCCTTGGCCGAACGTTAAGCTGGCGTATGGTTTCCTTTTGTCGAACGTTAAGCTGACATGAACACACCGTGAAACACATGAAATACTGCAAAAATTGCAGTTGTCAATATGACCTTACGTAGGACAATGTTTGGGTTACAGTTTGGGCTTTCAGACACATTAAAAAAAGTTTTTTTTCATCAAAACGTAACACTGAAAATCTATACTTCCAAAAAATGAGACATTTTAAAATTTCATCTAAACAAATTATATACGAAATTTGTGCTTTTTTCGGGTTTCATTGAATTTCAGGTAAAAAGTGTTAAAAATGAAGCCTCAAGTAGTACCCTCGCACAAAAACTGCGCATTCAGCCTTGCTAGTTTTATGTTGGTAAATCAATCCTGACGCTAGTGAGGAATAAACTTTTTTGTTAAAAAATCATATTTTAGGGTTGAAAATTCAATTGCTTTGTAGATAGTTTGTCTTTTTGTCTAAAAAATTCAACAAATTGATAGGAGATTTAACTGCATGGTTGAAAATTTATATATTTTTTTGAAAATTCGTTTTTTTATAGAAAATTCAAGTATTTGGTTTAAAAATTAATGTCTTTTGGTGAGAATTCATCTTTTTCGTTGAAAATGTAATTATTTGGTTGAAAATTCAACTATTTTATTGAAAGCGTATCTTTTGATTAAAAATGCAAAAAACTATTTGGTTGAAAACTCATTTGCTTCGATTGAGATTTTACTGCTTTATTAAAAAGTTAGTCCTTTTTTATTTAATTCAGCTATTTTTGATTTAAAATAGAAATCTGTTTTTGCTTAAAATATGAACTATTACATTTTTCGTTGAGAACTCATCTTTTTTCATTGTAAATGCAACTACTTGTTTGAAATTTGAACTACTTTGTTGATTATTAGAAAACGGTATTCAATTTTTTAATTACAAAAAATCAAATCAAAGGAAAATGAATTTTTAACAAAAATAATTTTCAACCATATAGACGAATTTCCAACAAAATACATAAATTGCTGCAAATATTTCTATAAATAATATATGTTGTATAACATTTGGTAAAATATAACAATTTATATTCTCACTAAGAAATTAGATGAACAATTTCCAAATAATTCGGAAGTTCAAGTACAACGAATTTGTGCCTTCCATTCAAATAGCTTGAGATTAAGTGGAAAGTCTAAGTTAGTCACAAATATGAATAAAAATGTATCAATAAATATTTTTTGAAACAATTGATCATAGTTAAGTATTAATTAACAAATATTTCAGGAATTTAAAAGTTTTGAAAGAATTTAAAAATCTTCAAAACTGAATAAATTTAAATTCTAAGCTTTCGAAATTAGAGTAATATATAGGCAATCTATGAATGAGTATTGAATACAAAGGGAGTATAAGTGCAATGGATACTCATTTCAAGAGCTCAGGTATGTTCGCCTCTAATCCTAAACCTACGTCAGATGTGCTTGGCAAAAGCAAGTTAGGGGTAACTCGTGTAGGGCAATTGTGGGGGTATACTAAGCAGCTACAAAAATGCGAGTCGGGCGATGACCTTCAGAACGATAGCTTATTACTCCATTCACCAGAATTAGGATGTTCCTTTGTACTAAGCGGAGGTCTTAATCATCTGTCTTCTTTATTTTCGAAGACCTTAGTAAACTCAAATCACTTTTCCTTCAAACTTTTAACATGAAAGAAATTTCTGCAAAACGTACAGCCTTAAATTTATCTTATTTATCCTTAAATTATCATATATTTCCATCCATTACCATAATTTTAATCATGTATGAAAAGTTTGATGAATTACCATAATTTCTAAATTTTACGGAAACTTATCATTATTTTGAAAATTTATGTGATTTTTGGAAAAATTATGAAAGTTGTGAAAATTTAATAAATTTGTTGAAATTTATGAAATTCACTGAAATTCATGAAATAATAAATTAATTTATCAATTTAATTAAATTAAAAGCAAATATTCGAAACATTGAAAGTTGTATAATTTTATTTTTGAATTTTTCAAAATAGTATCTTTTGGGAATAATCATATCTTATTGTACAAAAATAATGAAGATTAATTTTTAGTTCCATGATTACTTTTTACCTGATATGTCCAACAAATTACGGGTTAACATTGATATTACCAAAATATTTCGAATATAGCCTGCACAATTTTAAATTCGCAGCATTCAATGTAAAAATTGCAAAATTTCAAACCTGAATTTCAAATCGACAAGACTGAAATAATTAATTATAAATTATAGTACTTGACCGGATAATCGTAGCGAAAAATCTGTGATAGTAGGAACAGTACAGTGTGACCTTGAAATGTCATGTATTTTATTTTCGTGCGTGCTTGAATTTGTTTTAGGAATTGTAATATTATATTAAAAAAGAATTTATTCAACGAAAAAATTGTTCAAGTAAAAAATGTGTATATCAGGTACATAAAGAACTTAGTCTAGCCATTGTAGCCGTAAGAAGATTATAAGGAGAGAAGGGGTTTTGTTAAATCTGAAAGTTTCTGAAGAATTAACAGAGTAGTTCGATCTTGAAACAAGAAGATGCGAATTTCAAACCCAAAAACATGAATTCACAATAAAAAATGTAATACATGATATTTCAACCCAGAAAAGATTTTCATTTCAAATAAAAAACAGTCCAATTCAACCAAAAAAGACGAATTTTCAACCAAAATAATTAACCTTACTAGAACCACACGCTGCGGTACAAATGTGATCCACGAAAAATTCAATATCTGCTTCTTTTTGCATGTGTTCAACACATGTTCCCTTCAAACCATTTTATCAACAATGCATGTTTAATAAATTTGACTTCATCGCACACCATTCTTTCCGTTATTAAGAAACGAAGAGATTCAAATATAACTTAACCGTATTCGCGCATATGGGAAGTATTTTATGCGAACGAAAAACTTGGCAGCCGATTGTAACCCATTGTGGGGCTAGAGGGCAAAAAATTGATAGATGGTTTCTAGGATTAATTTTTTTACTACAAAAGACAAATTCTACACAATATACATCAATTTTGAAGCAAAAAGTGGAATGTTCAAGCTAAAAATACCAGCTTTCTGCAAAACAGTTCAGTTTTCAATCAAATAATTAAATTTTCAACCAAGAAGATTAATTTTCTACTGAAAAATATCAATTCTCAACAAGATACTACTTTTTTAACAAAATAGTTTCATTTACAATCATGAAGGTATACTTTACTAAAAGCAATCACATTTCAATAAAATGCATATATTCCTAAATAAATAGTTGCATTTTCAACCAATCACATATTTCTTACCACAAAATATGAAATTTTTAGCACAATATATTTTAGCCCAAGAAGATCAATTTTCCAATAAAAGAGACGAATTTTCAACAAACTACATCAATTTGCAACCAAATATTCGAATTTATAAACTACAAGAAATCAATTTTTAACCAAGAATGAAACATGTAAATTTTTATTTGAAAAAATTAATGGTTAATAAATGAAATTAATTTTCTACAAAACAGTTGAATTTTCTACCATATGGTTGCATTTTCTACAAAATTGTTGAATTTTCAAGGCAAAAAGATGGATTTTCTATACAAAATAGTCGAATTCACATTCACAACCAGAAAATATGAAGTCTCAACAGAAAAGTTTATTTTCAATCAAACAGTTAACTTTTCACTTTAAAAATTAGTTTTAACTCAATCAAAAATATTTTAACAAAATAGACGAATCTTCAATTCGAAAAATAAATATTAAAGAAAGTAGTTCAATTTTCAACGAAGGAATTTACTTATTAACCTGAAAATATGAATTTTCAATAAAAAATGTAATAGTTGATATTTCAACAAGCTGTTGCTTTTTATATAAAAAACAATCGAATTGAAGCAAAAAATATGTATTTAAAAAAAAAAGTTGAATCCTTCACCGAAACAGATTAACATTTAACCAAACAGTTGCATTTCTCAGCTAAAAGGTGATTTTTCAACTAAGCGGTTGAGTTCTTAATCTATGAAAGATCAGTTTTATGCGAAAATGGAACAGTTAAATTTTCATTGAAAAAAAAAACATTTTGTTACAAAGCAGTCGAATATTCTACCAAATAGTTGAAATTTCTACCAAACTGCTAAACTTCCAAGCCCGAAAGACGTTGTTTTCTACAGAAAAGTAGAATTTTTAACTAAAATTATCAATCTATTATTGCAAAATTTAAATATCTTGGAATTTATAGCCTTGTCATGTTTCAATCGAAAAGTTATTTTAAATAATTGGGGAGCCCCCCCCCCCCCCTTCCACATAAATTGGTTGAAGAAAATTCAAAATCGCTCCGAATGAAGAAAAATTCTGGATCCGCCCTTGCATAAGTTTAGAATAAATACCAGGGTTCCTAAGTAGGAAAGTACCCGGTAAGAAGGTAAAAATTGAATGTCATTAATGTGCGAACAAATATCGTCGAATTTCAAACGTTTTGAATACCTTATCAATTCCGTTTTTGAAATATACGTTTTAATCTCTTTTATCGTAATTAAATTGTGTCGCATTTCAATCCCATTTAATGTGATGATTATTTCAGCTAACAAATGTACACATTTTAATTATAATTGGAAGATAAAAATTGAAATCAAGTTAATACTGCTTGATACCATAAGCCAAACTGGAATATTGAAGACAATTTAATTCTCTCCGGCGAGTGATAATTGGGAGCAAACCAATGCCATTGAAATACGTCAGCCGACCGCGAAAATTGAAGTCAATTTTATACCATTTGGTACGTGCAAATTGCAAACAAATGAATTTTATTCAATTCGACACAGAAAACTCGGAAATTAAGACCAGTTCAATACTATCTGGCAAGTATAAATTGCAAACAAATGAATTTTATTCAATTCGATACAGAAAACTCAAAAATTGAGACCAATTCAATACCATCTGGTAAGTACAAATTCCGAACAGATGAATATTACTTAATTCGATACAGAAAACTCGGAAATTGAAGTCAATTTGATTACTTTCGTATGGTTGAAAATGAGAGAAACTTAAAATTGGATGTCAATTTAATACGTTCTGATGAGTGAATTTTAAAATTGGTTTTCTCAGATTTATTTGAAATAATGTCGTTAAAGTAAGATAAAATAGTCTAAAAAAATAATGCAATTAATGGCATACATATTCAATTTCTTTAAATTAATTACTTACAATACTACTTAGGCATTATGCAGACAAAATTGAAAACATTTAAAACAAAATGTTAATTTTTGAAGATTTTTAAATGAAATTTTAAAGCTTTTGAAGAATTTTGAAAGGTTTTAGGATAATACAAAAATTTTCGTGAGATTCCTGAGAAAATTTGAAGTTATTTTTCCAAAATAAGAAATTATTTTAATTTGTAAGTGAAATTATTAAATCTAGATATATAAATAACAGTTAGACACTTATTGATGTAGTAAAAAATTGAGTTTGTTTAAGAGATATTTAGAAATTTTGACAAGATTCAAAATTAATTTTAAACTTTCCATGATTTAAATAATTGGAAACAAAATGTAGATTTAGCCGATTTTGAATGAAAAATTCAGAAGCTTTTCAAGAATTGTGAGAAGTTTCATAACAAATTTTTCTTAAGATTCATAGGAAAATTATTTTTAATCTTGCAAAATTAATTTTAAGAGAGTATTTTACAGGATTTCAAAAGATTTCCAAAATTTCCAGAAAAGAATCTGGAAGATTTTAAGCCAATTTTTTAAGAAAAAAATTGTAATCATTTTAAAACAAATTTAGATTTTTTGAAAGAATTTCAAAAACAATTTGAAATTTGAAAAAATTTGAAATGATTTAATACAAAATGTAGATTTTTGCAGGTTCAGAACAAAAAATTGTTAAGCTTTTTAAGAATTGTGGAAGGTTTCCTCAGGAAAACAGAATTTTCTTACTATTCCTAAGAAAATTAAGAATGACTTTTCATTTCAAAAAATTAATTTCAAGAAAATTTTTAACAAGATTTAAAAATATTTTCAAAATTTTCATTAAAAAATGTGGAAGATTTTAGGGCATTCTTGTTTTAATTTTGTAGGATTTTCTAGATGAATCATTTAAAAAAATATTTCAAAGTTTACAAAAATTTCAAAAATAATTAGATATTTGTAAAAATTTCGAAACAAAATGTAGATTTTTCAGATTTTAAAATAAAATGTTGATTTTTTAATAATTTTAAGAGCATATTCAAAAATATTTGAAAGCCAAAACATGTTTCTATGTATAAATAACAAGTTAACAACCAATAATTTGAAACTAGTACTTAATTGAATAAATTTATTTTTAAAAAACGTCATTGCGAGCCGGGTCATAACCGATAATTTTTTATTTGATTAAAATGGCCACCTGTTCCTTTTTTGAATTTCACACCATTAAGTAATCGATATTCGATCGTGAACTCTACCAAATGTTTCCGAAACAACCCGAACTGGGCAACTTTTCAACTACTGAGGTGAAGTGCACATCAAGCTGTACTAGGCTTTATCAGCAAGCGATTAATACCAGTAATTGTAAGATTTATAAAAGGATTAGATGTTTGATACAAATTTAATTACATACATTGAGTGTTTACAGTTTAGTGGAATGTTTTCCCTAGTGAAAATGATCTTTTTCGACATCAGGAAAGGTCAATATACAAGTACATGAAGTCAATATATCAGACCAACATTTGTGCGAACATAACCTATTACTTTGGTTATACTTTCTACGTGCTTTCTACCCGCTCTTTGCCGATTTCGTTTCGACACGTCTACATTCTTCTTCATAGTATATTAAACTAATGAATATGAGAATAAAAATTACTTGAGTTCTTGTTTCTATGAAAACTCGACATAATAATTTTCTGTCGGCAATCTTAGAACAATCAAAGCTGGGCGTGAAGGACTGTTTTTGAAAAAATCTTTTCTTAGGTATTCTGAAGAGTCTTTCTGTTTTATTACTGCTAAAACTGAAATTTTTATCATAATTCATGTTGCTTTAACCATCATATACTTCTAAATTTTTTGCTTCGATACGGCCTCAGGCTAAGCTTGGTTTAATTCACAAATTAAATTTAAAAAAATGTATAGAAAAATATTCTGACCGATTTACTGTAGTTTTAATGAAATGCAATAAAAACTATTTTTTTTTAAATTCCTAGGAGTGAAATATTTTTCCATTTTAATGACATTTTAAACCAATTTCAAACTTTGACTGCATCAATGGAAAAAATTCTTGAATTATCTCATTAAGTCACTGAAATTGATAATTTCCTACATAAATGTAGAAAATTATCTTAAAATTTAGCAAAAAAACATGAAAAATTTTTCGTTATTTTTGGACTTGTTGATATTTTTCGGAAACATTAAAATTTGAAGTTTTTTTTCAAATAACTTACAATAAAATTAACGGATTGCCTTAAATTTATACCCATTGGGCTCACAACTTCCATCAGCTTTCGTGCAATAATTGGAAGAAAATTTACATTTTAATATTAATAAAACTAGAGTGCTTTTTTAAGCTATTGAAAAACAGATGTCCGGAAACTTTCGCATGGCAGTGTATATTATTACATTATTTATATAATCTTGTATGTGTAAACGCCCCTGTATTCAAAATAAAAAGTTTAAAATAAATATACTTGTAAACGAAAATTGTTATTATTATTCTTCGCAATTTTCAACAATAGTTTCTGATGTCTAATCCAGAAATATATACATTTTGTACGCAAATTAATTCAAGTCAATTCCGTTTGAATCATTCACTTTTTCGTTCACACTTTAATTCCGTTTTGCTCCATCGTAAGAAGTGCTTTCATTTTTATCATTTTCTTTTCGTGTTCAATTTTTCGTTCACACTTTAATTCCGTTATGTTCTGTCTTACGAAGTGCTTTCATTTTTATCACTTTCTTTTTGAGTTCAATTTTTCGTTCACACTTTAATTCCATTTTGTTCCATCTCACAAAGTGCTTTCATTTTTATCACTTTCATTTCGTGCTGCGGCGCTGTTCTGCATTCAAACGAGATTTTCAAAAACGACATTCATTTGGATAGAAACGCTTCTATTCAATTCAATCCACACCTTCTTACCGGGTACCTAAAGGTGAAGCGTTCACAATGAGGTCCAATCTCAAGGGTTTTATGACACAGTTTTGTGGCCACGATCCCTCTCGACAGTTTATTTATTAGTCCATCTGAATTGAGGTGTTCCTTTACACTGAGCGCGGTTCAAAATCACCTTTCCTTTTCATTTGCGAAGACCTTTGCAAATTGTAAATACTTTTCCTTCAAAATTTTAATTTGACAGAAATTTTATTTTAATTTCACATCAATTCAAACAGTATTCACATGAACGGAACTTTCAAAAGGACCGAATCCATTTTAAAGCAGACCTCTAAGTTTTGTCTGTTTTGACACTGATATTTTTTGCCGATTATTGTTGAATTCTACCGTTTATGAGGATAAACTAGCGTCAGAATTGATTTACCCACAAACAACTAGCAAGGCTGAATGTGTAATTTTTGTGCGAGGATACTACTTGAGGCTTCATTCTTAAGATTTTTACCTGAAATTCAGTAAAACCAGAAAAAAACGCAAATTCCGCATATAATTTTTTTAGATGAAGTTTTGAAACGACTCATTTTCTTGGAAGTGGATTTTCAGTGTTAGGGTTTGATTAAAAAAAAAAAAACTATTTTTAATGTGTCTGGAAAACCCAAACTGTAACCAAAACTTTGTCGTACATAATTTCGCGTCAAGTGCATACTTTTCTCCTGAGGGTAATTTTTCAGTCTTAGGGGTTGGTTTTTGAGAATTGTTGTTGATGTAATTTAACAGTATGAACTCAGCACCAAGTGAGGTAATATTGACAACTGCAATTTTTGCAGTAATTCGTTTGTTTCACGGTGTGTTCATGTCAGCTTAACGTTCGACAAAAGGAAACCACACGTCTTTTCCAAAAAATTAAAAAGTACAAAATTTTCAAATGTGGTACAAAATTAGCACAAAATCAGCATTAAATTAGGCAATATTGAAAAATACGAATTTTGCATTATTTCATGTGTGGTCGTGCCAGCTTAACGTTCGGCCGAAGGAAACCACACATTTTTTGCAAAAAATTAAAAAGTACAAAATTTTTTAATGTAGTATAAAATTAGAACAAAATTAGTACAAAATTATGCAATATTAAAAATCACGAGTTTTGCATTATTTCATGTGTGGTCGTGCCAGCTTAACGTTCGGCCGAAGGAGACCACACGTTTATTGCAAAAAATTAAAAAGTACAGAATTTTCAAATGTTGTACAAAATTAGCACAAAATTAGTACAAAATTATGCAATATTAAAAATCACGAATTTTGCATTATTTCATGTGTGGTCGTGCCAGCTTAACGTTGAGCCAGCATGACCACACGTTATTTCAAGAAATAAAAAAGCACACAATTTTTTAATGTGGTACAAAATAAGTGCAAAATTAGCACTAAATTATGCATAATCAAAAAATCTAATTTGATAAAGTGGTTTTGCTAACTTAACAGACCTCCATCCTACTACCAATGCAGAAACTCCAGCCCATGTGAATTATAGTGTAGTGCAGTGCAGAATCCGTGTATAGGGCCTCTCAAGGCGCTTCGTCAAGCTTGGTTTTTAGCCCATGTATTCGTTTTGACATTAATCCCACTAAACCGATGAATTGTTCAATGTAAGATTTGAACCACATAATCTGAAGGGTATAGTGCCTAACATTAATGGCTCTTTTTTTTAAAATGGTCTTGTTTTTGTGTTTTTTTGATTAATCGAAAATATGGTTTATTTCTGCGCCTGTAAAAGAGCAATCCGCCACCGGGAAAGTACCCCCGCTGAACCTCAAACAGGCGCTCTGTAAATGCATATAGAATTTACGATAATTCACCCTGACGGTTTTCGAGCATGCTGAACCCAGGGGGTCGCTCGTAAATCTTCCGCTCTTTCCATTGTTGCATCCTGAGACGATTCGAGCCGCTTGAACGAAATTGATAATTATTAAAATATGCATAAATTGAATTTTTATATGCTGCATTAGGTTCATTACACTATTACGAGACGATTAAAAAGAGATAGAAGAAAATCGGTTCACCCGTTCAATCACTGTTGGGAGTTTTGGTAATGTTGCATTTTATTCGAAATTACCTTCAATATTGAGAATATTCACCAATCTTCTCAATCTTGTTTTCATTTTTTGTTTCAAATTATATCATCTTCAAATGTTATCAGCTAATTAAAATGTCATCGATTCGTGTTTTGCACAATTTTCGATATTGTCACAGTATTCATTTCCGGTGAGTGATTTACTTTGGTCTTTATCGAAAAAAAAACCAGAGCTCAGGATGATTAATCAATTCATTGAATATTCAATTCGATTCATCGATTCTAATTGTTATGAACAAGTGATATTAACAAAATGTAAACATATCGCAAATTTCGCTTCAAAGTAACTTGAAATTGCTTCATTTTATCAACTCGATCATTTTTGATCATGAAAATTTGTTGTATGGTGTAATTTGTTCGTTTTCTAAACAAATTATGTGAATAAATGTGTAGTTGAGGCGTTCATTGGCAGAAAGTAATCGGTTTTCTTTTTTGGTAACTTTAAATTATATGAGTGGTAATATGTCATTATTAAGATTGGTCATTCCATATTATTTGTTTATTTTCTAAACAAATTTTATAAACAAATGAATAGTTTGGTAATTTATGGACAGAAAGTAATACTTTTTTTCCAATCATCATCAAGTTACACAAGTGGTGATGTTTATTGACGAAGACTTGTCAATCGATATTATTGGTTTTTGTTATAAAAAAATATAAAAAGGAAATGCATCTTTTGACCATTTATGAATAGAAAGTAATCGTTTTTCTTTCTACTCGTCTTCAACTTACATAAGTGGTGATATGTAGTGACAAGGCATTGCCAATCCATATAATTTTTTTTAAACAAATTTTACAAAAAAATGCATAGTTTGGTCGTTTATAGGCAGAAAGTAATAGATATTGATGGAGGATTCTCCGTCAAAAAACATCATCACTTCCGTAACGTGAAGATGATTTTAAAAAAACTATTTTCTGCCTATAAACGACCAAACTATGCATTTGTTTATAAAATTTGTTTAAAAGAAAGTAATATCGATTGGCAATTCCTTGTCACTACATTTCACCACTTATGTAAGTTGAAGACAAGAAAGAAAAACGATCACTTTCTATTTATAAATGGTCAAAAGATGCATTTCCTTATGAAATTTTTTTATAACAAAAACCAATAATGTCGATTGACAAGTCTTCATCAATAAACGTCACCACTTGTGTAACTTGATGATGATTGGAAAAAAAGTATTACTTTCTGTCCATAAATTACCAAACTATGCATTTGTTTATAAAATTTGTTTAGAAAATAAACAAATAATATGGAATGACCAATCTTAATAATAACATATTACCACTCATATAATTTAAAGTTACCAAAAAAGAAAAACGATTACTTTCTGCTAATGAACGCCTCAACTATGCATTTATTCACATAATTTGTTTATAAAACGAACAAATTAAACCATACAACAAATTTTCATGATCGAAAATGATCGAGTTGATAAAATGAAGCAATTTCAAGTTACGAAGATACTTTGAAGCAAAATTTGCGATATGTTCACATTTTGTTAATATCACTTGTTTATAACAATTAGAATCGATGAATCGAATCGAATATTCAATGAATTGATTAATCATCCTTGACTCTGGTTTTTTTTCTCGATAAAAACCAAAGTAAATCACCCACCGACAATGAATACTGTGACAATATCGAAAATTGCGCAAAACACGAATCGATGACATTTTAATTAGCTGATAAAATTTGAAGATGATATAATTTGGAACAAAAAATGAAAAAAAGATTTGGAAGATTGGTGAATATTCTCAATATTGAAGGTAATCTCGAATAAAATGCAAAATTACCAAAACTCCCAACAGTAATTGAACGGGTGAACCGATTTTTTTTCTATTTTTTTTTAATCGTCTCGTAATTGTGTAATGAACCTAATGCAGCATATAAAAATTCAATTTATGCATATTTTAATAATTATCAATTTCGTTCAAGCGGCTCGAATCGTCTCAGGGTGCAACAATGGAAAGAGCGGAAGATTTACGAGCGACCTCCTGGGTTCAGCATGCTCGGAAACCGTCACGGTGAATTATCGTAAATTCTATATGCATTTGCAGAGCGCCTGTTTTAGGTTCAACGGGTGTACTTTCCCGGTGGCGGATTGCAGTTTACAGGCACAGAAATAAACCATATTTTCGATCAATTAAAAAAACACAAAAACAAGACCATTTTTAAAAAAAAAGAGCCATTAATGTTAGGCACTATACCCTTCAGATTATGTGGTTCAAATCTTACATTGAACAATTCATCCGTTTAGCGGGATTAATGTCAAAACGAATACATGGGCTAAAAACCAAGCTTGACGAAGCGCCTTAAGGCACAAGTCAAGCCAAATTTTTTAACAAAACGAAATTATTCCACTGATTCTCTTATTCTTTGTAAAGGCTTTGGTTATTAAGATAATGAAGAACAATGCTAGAGACAATAAGGAAATTGCGAGTGTGTGCTAGGTAACACTACAAGAACTAAGCGTTAGTATATTTAAATGGAGGGAAGAACCTTTATAGAGACTTTAAGAATATTACATCCAATAGAAATCATATAGAAATATTGAAAGATTAATCCTTCGCTGCCCGCACTATCGAGGACGATAGTGAATAACCGGGGTGGGTTGTTACGAGCCCCCTTGGAATTCAAACAAATATTTTAATTTAGCTTTATTAACTCGTAACCCGAGCATCCAGTGACACTAGTGCTATCAAGCAACACGTGGGATGCTCGGAATAAAATGCTGAGCAGGTAAGTGAAGGACTAACATTTACTATTTATACATATATAATAATCATGTTTAGAATAATAAGTAAGGCAGGAAATAGTTAAGAAATAGAGAGAGAGCAGATAGAACAGAAGGATGAAAGGAAAGTACTTGAGATTCATGGGACTCATCTATGGGCTTCGCGCGTTGCAACCAATGTATACGAGTGTATATGTGTGCATATATGTATATATGCATGTAAGCAAGTCAACGCAACTGCACGGTGCGATCGTATCATCCCCTCCTCCTGTAAACTCCACTCTGCTACATTACAACTAAGTGAACACCTAACTTCAACCCTTTTTCTGGAGGAAGTGAGTTTTTAAAAATGATTGGCAACAAGAATATTATTAAAATTCTACGTAAAAATAAATATGAATTGGTTATATACAAAACTGAACTTAAATTATTTCTCAAAGCGAACCATACATTTTTGAAACGTACTTTCCAGTCACTACGCTTGGTAACAAGTCGCGAGGCTGAAAATGTTCAGTCATCAAATTCCGAAGTCATCAGTTTTCTGTTCCCGCGGCCTTGCCGTCCACCTCACATGAGAATCCCTTAGTCAACAAAAATACCCCACTTTTAGGTGAAATACGTACAGACGAGCCACGATGAGTGCCATCAATTAATCGCAGTCCTTAATTCTTCCTTGCCCCGACATGAAGTTTCAAGGAAAAGCACTTCGCTGCTTCTCCCTTGCCCGTCCGTGGTTCGGCCTCGTGTTCGAGTGTTTCTTCTATTCGCATCCAACGGTTTCAGTTAATCGTAACGAATAACAGTAGACGGAAAAGGTATCGGGAGTATTAAATATCAAGTTGCCATTTCAAATAAAATTCTGAGACACGGAAACGAATGAGGAGTAAAATTAAATTTTAAGTGGCGCTTGATCGAAAACAGTAGACGGAAACGGTTGACGGAAGGGCAAACGGACAAAGGTGCGGAGAGTGAAACGTTCGAACTTACGGAAGGTGAAGGCAGAAAAGGGATATGTACTAGATATTCCTTTCCATTCCTTTAAAATCTCTCGCTACTCAGAAATTATGAGCCTGCCCTGTTTCTAATGTAAAAGAATAGAGGTGGTAGAAATAGGCAAACATTAAAAAGTGTTGAGGAAAAACTTGTACGCTTGTGTTAAAAATAAATCTAGAAAGGGTATAGTTTTCTTATGTGGTCTCATAAACTGTTGTTCGTTTTTGTCAAACCCATTCCCAACATTGGTCAGCGAACAGCAAGTATGGCACCTTCAGTTAGATAGATAGATAGATAAACGTTTATTTTTCAGCCTGCTGGCCTTAAAAAATTGACTTGCTTACACTTCCATTTTTACAGAATTTTCTTGAAAACTAACCCTTAAAGACTTAACATCCATCCATTCCTTATCTCTAAGTCGCACGCTTTTATCGCCTTGCCTTCCTCGCTTCGCCTCGCCTCGCACGCATGTCCCTACTTTTTCGCATTGCCTCGCTTGCCAACCTCTGTTTTCACTCTAATACCTACTACTTATCTACTATTTACAATATTTACATGTTACTTATATCTACTTTCTCTCCTATTTACAATCTTTCCGTCTCCATTCCTCTTCCTCCTTCCTTCTCTTCATCTCCATCTTACCCAACACTCCCTTCACCCATGCTACTGCCCTTTTTTCCCCCTCCATACACCCACACCTCATCCTCGCTATAAGTTCCTGACTTCCTTTCTCTCCTTTCACAGATAAATATTGCGCTCTTGTCCTTGGCATAATCGGCATTTCGGACCTCCGGGCTACTTGAATGAAAATACGAACAATTTCAGTTAAAGCTTATTTTTTTCTCAAGTCGGTTGTAGCAGTGAGTTTACTAAATTCCGAGGATTCCATGAATTCCACGAATTCTGCGAATTCCATGAATTCCTTGAATTCTGCGAATTCCATGAATTCCTTGAATTCCTTGAATTCCGTGAATTTAATGAGTTTCGTGGATACCATGAATTCCGCGAAATGCGTAGCTTCTGTCAATTCTAAAAATTTCTTGAATTCTGCGATTTTCGTGAATTTCGCCATCGTCGTGAATTTTGTTAATTCTTTGAATTCCATGAATTTCTTGATTCACGTGAATTCTTTGAATTCCATGAATTCCTTGAATCCCGTAAATTCCTTGAATTCCACGAATTCCTTAAATTCCACGAATTCCTTGAATTCCACGAATTCCTTGAATTCCTCGATTCCCATGGATTTAATGACAGAATTTCTTGAAATCCGTGAACTCCATAAATTTCCGGAATTGCACAAATTCAGCGTATTCCACGAATTCCGTGAAATCCACGAATTCCGTGAATTCCACGATTTCCGTGAATACCATGAATCCCGTGAATTCCGTGAATTCCTTGCATTCTTTGAATTTCTTGAATTCCGTGAATTCCATGAATTCCTCGAATCCCGTGAATTCTTTGAATTCCATGAATTCCTTGAATCCCGTGAATTCTCTAAATTCCATGAATTCCTTGAATCCCGTGAATTCTTTGAATTCCTCGAATCCCGTGTATTCTTTGAAATCCATGAATTTCATGCATTCCTTGAATTTTGTGAATTTCGTGAATTCCGTGGATACCATGAATTCCATGAGTTCCGTGAATTTCATTTATTACGTTAATTCCATAAATTACGTGAATTCCATTAATTCCGTGAATTCTGCGAATTTCACGAATTCCGTAAATTCCATGAATTCTTTGAATTCCATGTATGTATGTATGTATGCATGTATGCATGTATTATGTATGTATGGATACCATTAAGCCATTTCCCTTTCGGGGTAGGCGTGACACTACCCGATTTGGTTATTGTTTCTAGGTGGATAGTTTCTTGTAGTAAATAACTAAAAGTGTGGGGTCACCACACCCACGACACGCCAACAGCACGTAGTTAGTAGTATTCCCGCACGGTCACCCATGCAAGTACTAACCGCGCCCAACCATTAATTCCATAAATTCCGTGAATTCCATTAATTATGTGAATTCCATTAATTCCGTGAATTCTGCGAATTTCACGAATTCCGTAAATTCCATGAATTCCTTGAATTCCTTAGCTCCTTGAATTCCTTGAATTCCTTGAATCTCGTGAATTTAATGATTTCCGTCGATTCCATTAATTCCATGAATTTCATGCATTCCGTGAATTTCTTGAATTCTTGGAATTGCATGAATTCCTTGAATTTCGTTAATTCTTTGAATTCCATGAATTCATTGATCACGCGAATTCTTCAAATTCCATGAATTCCTTGGATTCTGGATTTTCCATGAATTCCTTGAATGCGCTGAATTGAATGATTTCCGTAGATTCCATGAAATCGGTGAATTCCATAAATCCATAAATCCCTGGAGTTGCATAAGTCCCTGGAATGGCATAAGTCCCTGGAAATGCATGAGTCCCGTGGATTCCGGAAGTAGCGTGAATTCCCGAAATTTCGTAAATTACATGAATTTCGTGAATTTCGCGATGTTCGTGAATAACGTGGATTGCACGAATTCCGTGAATTGCGTAAATTTTGCGAATTCCGTGAATTGCGTAAATTTTGCGAATTCCACGAATTCCGTAAATTCTGGGAATTCCGTGCATTCCGTGAATTCCGCGAATTCCACAAATTACGTGAACCCCATGAATCCCGTGAATTCTTTCAATTCCATAAATTCCGCGAATTCCTTGAATTCCTCGAATCCCATGGATTTAATGACCTCCGTGGATTCCATGAATTCTGCGAATCATGTGAATTCTTTGAATTCCATGAATTTCTCGAATGCCGTATATTTAATGACTTCCGTGGAATCCATGAATTCCGTAAATTCCATGAATGCCGCGAATTCCTAGAATCACTTGAATTCTTTGAAATTCATTATTCCTTGAATCACGTGAATTCTTTGAATGCCGCGTATTTAATGAATTCCGTGGATTCCATGAATTTCGTGAATTCCATGAATTCCGTGAATTCCACGAATTCCATGATTTCCATGAGTTTCTTGAATTCCGCGAATTCCATAAATTCCGTGAATTGCTAAAATTCCAGAAATTTCGTGAATTCCAGAAATTTCGTAAATTTCATGAATTTCATAAATTCCGCTATTTTCGTAAGTTTTGCTATCTTCCTGAATTCCGTAAATTCTTTGAAATCCATTAATTCCTTGAATCACTCGAATTCTTTGAATTCCATGAATTCCGTGAATCACGTGAATGCCACGAATTCCATGAATTCCTCGAATGCCGTGTATTCAATGAATTCCGTGAATTTCACGTATTCCATGAATTTATTGATTTCCGTGAATTATTTGAATTCCATAAATTCCTTGAATTCCTTGAATTCCTCGAATCCCATGAATTCTGCGAATTGCACGAATTCCGTGAATGACACGAGTTTCGTGAATTCCACGAATGCCGTGATTTTTGTGAATTCTATGCATTCCGTGAATCCCATGAATTTTCTGTATTCCATTGATTTCGCGAATTCCATCAGTTTCGTGAAATCCACGAATTTCGTTAATTCCACAAATTTCATTTATTCCGCAATTTTCATGCATTCCGTGAATTGCACGGATTTCGTGACTTGCACGAATTCCGTGAATTCCACGAATTCCGTCCATTGCACAAATTCCGTGCATTCCGTGAATTTCATGCATCCCCTGAATTTCGTGCATTCTTTGAATTCAATGAATTCCTTGAATCCCGTGAATTCTTCAAATTCCAGGAATTCCTCGAATCCCGTGTATTCTTTGAAATCCATGAAATCCATGCATTCCTTGAATTTCGTTAATTTAATGAATTCCGTGGATACCATGAATTCCATGAATTTTTTTAATTCCATGAATCACGTGACTTCTGCAAATTCCACGAATTCCGTAAATTCCATGAATTCTTCGAATTCCATGAATTCTTTGAATTCCATGAATTCCTTGAATTCCATGAATTCTTTGAATTCCATGAATTCTTTGAATGCCATGAATTCTTTGAATTCCATGAATTCTTTGAATTCCATGAATTCTTTGAATGCCATGAATTCTTTGAATTCCATGAATTCTTGGAATTCCATTACGTATGTATACCATTAAGCCATTTCCCTTTCGGGTAAGGCGTGACACTACCCGATTCGGGTAGTGTTTCTAGGTGGATAGTTTCTTGTAGTAAATAACCACAAGTGTGGGTTCACCACACCCACGAGACGCCTACAGCACGCAATTAGTAGTATTCCTGAACGGTCACCCATCCAAGTACTAACCGCGCCCAACACTGCTTAACTTAAGTGATCTAACGGGAACTGGGGTTTTCAGCGTGGTATGGCCGTTGGTAATTCGTAAATTCCATGAATTCCTTGAATTACTTGAATTCCTTGAATTCCTTTAATTCCTTTAATTCCTTGAATCCCTTGAATCCCTCGAATTACGTGAATTTAATGACTTCCGTGGATTACATTATTTCCGTGAATTTCATGCATTTCGTTAATTTTCTTGAATTCCGTAAATTGCATTAATTCCTTGAATTTCGTGAATTCTTCGAATTCCATGAATTCCTTGATCTCGTGAATTCTTTAAATTCCATGAATTCCTGGAATTCTGGATAATCCATGAATTCCTTGAATGCCCTTAATGGAATGATTTCCGTAGATTCCATGAACTCGCTGAATTCGATGAATTCCGTGATTTCTATAAATCCCTGGAATTGCATAAGTTCAGTGGATTCCAGAAAAAGCGTGAATTCCAGAAATTTCGTAAATTAAATGATTTCGCAATTTTCGTGAATTCCATGAATTCGTCGAATGCCGTGAATTTAATGAATCCCGTGGATTCCATGAATTCCGAGAATTCCATGCGTGTCGTGAATTCCACGAATTCCATGAGTTCCATGAGTTTCTCGAACTCCGTGAATTTCATAAATCCCGTGAATTGCAAAAATTCCAGAAATTTCGTGAATTCCACGATTTTCGTAAGTTTTGCGATTTCCGTGAAATCCGTAAATTCTTTTAATTCCTTTAATTCCTCGAATCACTTGAATTCTTTGAATTCTATGAATTTTAGTGTTTCTAGGTGGACAGTTTCTTGTAGTAAATAACTACAAGTGTGGGCTCACCACACCCACGACGGGCCAACAGCACGCAGTATCCTGAACGGTCACCCATACAAGTACTGACCGCGCCCGACACTGCTTAACTTCAGTGATCTTACGAGAACTTGTGTTTTCAGCATGATATCGCCGTTGGCATGAATTTCGTAAATTCCACGATTTTCGTGA
>CAKNXH010058856.1:18711-31638 GCA_932178445.1 Andricus quercusramuli
GATGCGAATTTTGATAAGAATTTCGATGAGAATTTTGATCAGAATTTTAATGAGAATTTTGATAACAATTTCGATCACAATTATTTGCATATAGATTTCGATGATAATTATTCCAATGAGAATTCCTATTAAAATTATTTTAATTAGAATTTCGATGAGAATTTTGATAAGAATTTTGATGAGAATTATTTCGATGTGAATTTCAATATGAATTTCGATGAGAATTTTGATCAGAATTTCAATGAGAATTTTGAGAAGAATTTCGATAACAATTTCGATCAGAATTATTATTTGCATATAGATTTCGATGATAATTATTCCAATGAGAATTTCTATGAAAATTATTTTAATTAGAATTTCGATGAGAATTTTGATAAGAATTTTGATGAGAATTATTTCGATGTGAATTTCAATATGAATTTCGCTGAGAATTTTGATCAGAATTTCAATGAGAATTTTGAGAAGAATTTCGATAAGAGTTATTTCGATGTGAATTATAATATGAATTTCGATGATAATTTTCATCAGAATTTTAATGAGAATTTCGATGGCAATTTCGATAAGAATGTCGATCAGAATTATTTAGATATAGATTTCCATGAAAATTATTTTAATTAGAATTTCGATGAGAATTTTGATCAGAATTTCGATCAGAATTATTTCGATGTGAATTTCCATGAGAATTTCGATGAGAACTTTGATCAGAATTTTAATGAGAATTCCGATGAGAATTATTTCCATGAGATCTTCGATGATAATTTCGATAAACATGTCGATCAGAATTATTTGGATATAGATTTCGATGTGAATTATTCCAACGTGAATTTCTATGAAAATTATTTTGATTAGAATTTCGATGCGAATTTTGATAAGAATTTCGATGATAATTTTGATCAGAATTTCGATGGTAATTTTGATCAGAATTTTAATGAGAGTTTTGATGAGAATTTTGATAACAATTTTGATCACAATTATTTGCATATAGATTTCGATGAGAATTATTCCAATGAGAATTTACATGAAAATTATTTTAATTAGAATTTCGATGAGAATGTTGATAAGAATTTTGATGAGAATTATATCGATGTGAATTTCAATATGAATTTCGATGAGAATTTTGATCAGAATTTTAATGAGAATTTCGATGAGAATTTCGATCAGAATTATTTGCATATAGATTTCGATGATGATTATTCCAATGAGAATTTATATGAAAATTATTTTAATTAGAATTTCGATGAGAATTTTGATAAGAATTTTGATGAGAATTATTTCGATGTGAATTTCAATATGAATTTCGATGAGAATTTCGATCAGAATTTTACTGAGAATTTTGAGAAGAATTTCGATAAGAATTATTTCGATGTGAATTATAATATGAATTTCGATGAGAATTTTGATCAGAATTTTAATGAGAATTTCGGTGAGAATTTCCATGAAAATTATTTTAATTCGAATTTCGATGAGAATTTTGATAAGAATTTCGATGAGAATTATTTCGATGTGAATTTCAATATGAATTTCGATGAGAATTTTGATCAGAATTTTAATGAGAATTTCGATGGCAATTTCGATAAGAATGTCGATCAGAATTATTTAGATATAGATTTCCATGAAAATTATTTTAATTAGAATTTCGATGAGAATTTCGATGAGAATTTTGATCAGAATTTCGATCAGAATTATTTCGATGTGAATTTCCATAAGAATTTCGATAAGAACTTTGATCAGAATTTTAATGAGAATTGCGATGAGAATTATTTCCATGAGATCTTCGATGATAATTTCGATAAAAATGTCGATCAGAATTATTTGGATATAGATTTCGATGAGAATTATTCTGATGTGAATTGCTATGCGAATTATTTCAAGTAGAGTTTCAATGGGAATTATTCCGATGTGAATTTCGATGAGAATTATTTCAAGAAACATTTCAATGAGAATTTTTATACGAATTTGCATGAAAATTATTGTGATGAGAATTTGGATGTGAATTGCGTTTAGAATTCTTTCAATCAGAATTTTGATGAGAATTTCGATGTAAATTATTTCGATGTGAATTTTGATGGGATTGATTTCAAGGAACATTTCGATCAGAATTTCGATGAGAATTTCCGTGGGAATTTCGATGTGAATTTCGATGAGAATTATTTTAATGAGATTTTCGATCAGAATTTTAATTAAAATTTCAATAAGAATTTCGATGATAATTATTTCGATGAGAATTCCAAAGAGAATTTTCGATGTGAATTTCAGTGTGAAGTTCGTTGGAAAGTATTTCGATGTGAATTCTGATGGGATTGATTTCAAGGAACATTGCGATCAGAATTTCGATGAGAATTATTTCGATGTGAATTTTGATGAGAATTATTCCAACGAGAATTTCTATAACAATTATTTTAATTAGAAATTTGCCGGGGATTATTTCTAGGTGAATTTCGATCAGAATTATTTCAATAAGAATTCCGATAAGAATTTTTGGTGAGCATTTTGATGAGAATTATAATAAGAATTTCGATTGGAATTTTTATAAAAATTTTGATAAAAATTACAATAAGAATTCGAATGATAATTTCGATGTTCATTTCGATTAGAATTTCAATCAGAATTTCATTCAGAATTTCAATAAGAATTTTGATGAAAAAATTCGATGAGAATTTCTATGTGAATTTCAATGTGAAGTTCGTTGAGAACTATTTCGATGTGAATTTCGATCAGAATTTTAATAAGAATTTCTATGTGAATTTCGATCATAATTATTTCGATGAGAATTCCATAGAGAATTTCGATGTGAATTTCAATGTGAAGTTCGGTGGGAAGTATTTCGATGTGAATTTTGATGGGATTGATTTTAAGGAACATTGCGATCAGAATTTCGATGAGAATTATTTCGATGAAAATTATTTCAATGAGAATTTCGATGTGAATTTCGACGAGAATTATTTTAATTAGAATTTTGATGCGGATTATTTCTATGTGAATTTCGATCAAAATTATCTCTATAAGAATTCCGATGAGAATTTCGGTGAGAACTTTGATGCAAATTATAATAAGAATTTCGATTGGAATTTCGATAAAAATGTTGATAAAAATTACAATAAGAATCTCGATCATAATTTCGATGAGAATTTCCGTGAGAATTATTTCGATGAGAATGTCCTTGAGAATTAGTTCCATGAGAATTTCGATCAGAATTTTGATAAGAATTTTAATAATTATTTCGATGAGAATTTCGATGATAATTATTTCAATAAGAATTCCGGTGAGAATTTCGATATGAATTTCAATGTGAAGTTCGTTGACAAGTATTCCGATGTGAATTTCGATGGGAATTTCGGTGATAATTTCGATTATAATTTCGATGTTTATTTCGATGAGAATTTTGGTCAGAATTTCAATGAGATTTATTTCATGGAGAATTTCGGTGAAAATTATTTCAATGATAATCTTGATGAGAATTTTGATGTGAATTTCGGTGATAATTTCGACTAGAATTTCGATGAGAATTTCTTAGAGAATTATTTCGGTGTGAATTTCGCTGAAAATTGTTTCGATGAGAATTCCGATGAGCATTTCGATATGAATTTCAATGTGAAGTTCGTTGACAAGTATTCGGATCTGAATTTCGATGGGAATTTCGGTGATAATTTCGATTATAATTTTGATGTTCATTTCGATGTTCATTCCGATGAGAATTTTGATCAGAATTTCAATAAATATTTTGATAAGAATTTCGATCAGAATTATTTCGATAAGAATTCCAATGAGAATTTTGATAAGAATTTCCGTGAGAATTATTTCGATGAGAATTTCGATCAGAATTTTAATAAAAATTTTAATAATTATTTCGATGAGAATTTCGATGATAATTATTTCGATGAGAATTCCGATCTGAATTTCGGTGCGAATTTCGGTGATAATTTCGATTATAAATTTGATGTTTATTTCGATCTTCATTTTGATGAGAATTTTGGTCAGAATTTCAATAAGAATTTTAATGAGAATTTCGATGAGGATTGTTTCGCTGAGAATTGTTTCGATGAGAATTCTGATGAGAATTTCGATGTGAATTTCAGTATGAAGTTCGTTGAGAACTATTTCGATGTGAATTTTCGTGATAATTTCGACTAGAATTTTGATGGGAATTTCTTAAAGAATTATTTCGGTGTGAATTATGATGCGAATTGCGATCAGAATTTCGATGACATTTATTTCATGGAGAATTTCGATGAAAATTATTTCAATGACAATCTTGATGAGAATTTTGATGGGAATTTCGATGAGAATTTCCTTGAGAATTATTTAGATGAGAATTTCGATCAGAATTTCAATGAAAATTTTAATAATTATTTCGATGATAATTTCGATATCAATTTCAATGTGAAGTTCGTTGACAAGTATTCCGATGTGAATTTCGATGGGAATTTCGATGAGAATTTTGGTCAGAATTCCAATAAGAAATTTAATGAGAATTTCGATGAGGATTGTTTCGCTGAGAATTGTTTCGTTAAAAAATCATGATGAGAATTTCGATGTGAATTTCAGTGTGAAGTGCATTGAGAACTATTTCGATGTGAATTTGGATGGGAATTTCGGTGATAATTTCGATTATAATTTTGATGTTCATTTCGATGTTCATTTCGATGAGAATTTTGGTCAGAATTTCAATAAGAATTTTAATAGGAATTTTGATGAGAATTATTTCGATGAGAATTCCGATGAGAATTTCGATGAAAATTTCCTTGAGAATTATTTCGATGACAATTTCCTTGAGAATTATTTCGATGTGAATTTCGATCAGAATTTCGATGATGATTATTTCGATGAGAATTTCGATGAGAATTTCCTTGAGAATTATTTCGATGAGAATTTCCATCAGAATTTTAATAAGAATTCCAATAAATATTTCAAAGAGAATTTCGATGATGATTATTTCGATGAGAATTTCGATGAGAATTTCGATGTGAATTTAAATGTAAAGTTCGTTGAGAAGTATTTCCATGTTCATGGCCAGAATTTCAATAACAATTTTAATAAGAATTTCGATGAGGATTGCTTCGCTGATAATTGTTTGGATGAGAATTTCGATGTGAATTTCAGTGTGAAGTGCGTTGAGAACTATTTCGATGAGAATTTCTTAGATGATTATTATTATTATTATATTTCATGGGGAATTTTGATGAGAATTATTTCAATGATAATCTTGATGAGAATCTTGATGGGAATTTCGATGAGAATTCGGAAGAGAATTTCGATGAGAATTTCCGTGAGAATTATTATTATTATATTTCATGGAGAATTTCGATGTGAATTATTTCGATCAGAATTTTAATAAGAATTTCAATAAATATTTCGAAGAGAATTTCGATGATGATTATTTCGATGAGAATTTTGATGTGAATTTCAATGTAAAGTTCGTTGAGAAATATTTCGATGTGAATTTCGATGTTCATTTCAATAAGAATTTTGTTCAGAATTTCAATAAGAATTTTAATAAGAATTCCGATGAGAATTGTTTCAGTGAGAATTCTGATGAGAATTTCGATGTGAATTTATGTGTGAAGTGCGTTGAGAACTATTTCGATGTGAATTATGATGGGAATTTCAATGATAATTTCCATGAGAATTTCTTTGAGAATTATGTCCGTGTTAATTTCTATGTGAATTGCGATCAGAATTTCGATGAGAGTTTCCATGACATTTATTTTCATGGAGAATTTCGATGAAAATTATTTCAATGATAATCTCGATGGCTATTAAACGCTATATTTTAGGCGCATATCCTCTACTTTGACTAATTTTTCATTTTTTTGTCTTTTAGATACAACAGTTTTGAAAATTACAAAAGATTCTGGATAATTTTTTTCTTAAAAAAGATCTCCTTTCGCTCCTCTGGGAATCAAACCTCAGAACTACCGATTGCCAGTCAGGTGCTTACCCATTAAGCTACTAGAGAGATCGAGAGAAGAAACTTTTTCAGAAATACACACATTATTCTGCTAGATGGTACAAATCAAATGTTTCAATAAATCTGCATTATCATCAGAGAAAAACAAAAACTATTCAATGTCTTTTCAGACTAGATGGAGCTATGAAAGAAATCTTATTTTGAATAATTTTTTTCTGAAAAAAGATCTTCTCCTTTCACTCAACTGGAAATCGAAACACAGACCTACTCATTTCCGGTGTCTTCTTCTTTTTCTCGCGATTTCTCTAGTAGCTTAACAGTAAAGCAACTGGCCGGGAATCGGTAGTTCTGTGGTTCGATTCCCAGCGGAGCGGAAGATTTTTTTTTCAGAAAAAAATTATTGAAAATAATTCTTCTTTCATAGCTCCATCTAGTCTGAAAAGACGTTAAATATTTTCTGCTTTTCTCTAATGATAATACAGATTCCTTGAAAGATTATGGGCGGAAATGATATGGACAGGTACGGCAATAAATTTTCCTTGAGATGAAATCTCTCAGCAAAGGGAGCATCCCCCTTTTCCTCTGGCCCTTCAGATCGGTGTATGCTGGACAAAGCGAAATGAAAAGATAGTTGGCATGCTTTGACTACTTCCTATATATGTACTTACTACTTCAGGTATGCATTCTGTCACACAAGGTTCACCTTTCTCATCCTGGTCACTTTTTACCTTAGATATTCTACAGAAGCTTTTTCCTGAAAAAAGAATAAAAAAAAAAAAAGAAAAAAAAAGGAAAAGATGGACACGAGGCAAAGGAATTGCGTTTCTCAGTTGCATGCAGAAACACATTTTTCTCTTTGTGAAGCAAGTTTCTTCAGAGAAGGGAGTCTTTATCTTATCATCATATTTCAAGCGGAAAATTAAGAGGAAGAAAATAAATGATCAACCATTTTTATAATGCTGTCTGCTTCTTCGGGCGAAAAAATTAATAAGCAAGTGGAAATTATTTTTTTCTCTCTCTTTCTATAAAATCTCGCCGAGACAAAATCAGAAATCGAGATGCAATTTTGGGAAAGTGAATATTTTATTTTATTCACAAGATATTTTTTGAATTTTCCTCAATTCTTCCCTAAGGGTAAACTCAAATAATTTCTTATATTTTAATAAACTTCTTGTATCTATGAAAATATTGTTTTGGTGGAAAAATGTCAATCTTCTTGGTTGACAATTCATTTTAGTGTTTAAAAATTCAACTACTCCGTCAAAAATTATTTTATTATCATTTCATTGAATTATTATTATTATTATAAGAGCAGGGATAAGAAAAGAATTCTTATTATAATAGTTTTCAAGTAAAAAATATAATTTTTCAACCGAAGAATTTGATTTTTAATTGAAATGATGAATTTTCAACCAAAAAATTAATTTTCCACCAAAAACGGCTCATTTCCAACAAATTGCATGAATTTTCATCTAAAAATTCCATTTTAACCCAAATTAGAATAGCTAAAATGTCAACAAAATAATTCAATTTCAAACAAAAAAATATGAACTTACAAACCAAAAATATAATATATCAATTTGCAGTTAGAAAAGTGAATAAGAAGAACGAATTTTCAACAAAATTAATTAATTTTCAACTAAAAATATAAATTTTTCAACGAAAATGGAATAGTTGTATCTTCAGTTAAAAAAATTAATTTTCAAATAAAAAGTAACGAATTTTCAACCCAAGAAATTATTTTTTGGTCAAAATGATGACTTTTAAAACAAAAATATGAATTTTTGACCCAATAGTGGATTTTTCAAACCAAAGGTAAATTTTCTATCAACAAGAAGAAAATCAATTATCAAGCAAATCGTTTTTTTTCAACAAAAGAAATGAATTTTCAACAAAAAATATAATCGTCAAATTTTCTACTAAAGAGATAATTTTCCACAAAAAAATGGAATAGTTAAGGTGAATTTTCAACTGAAATTATGAATCTTCAAAACTAAAAAAAATGTACTTTTCAACCAAATACATGAATTTAAAATTTAAAGAAAATAATTTTCTACCAAAAATAAAGTATGATAATTTTCAGTTAGTGAAATAAATTTTCAACCAAAAAAAGAAACGAATTTCCAACGAAACAGTTAAATTTTCAACCAAGGAAATTAATTTTTAACAAAAAAAAAATTAAATTTCAACCAATGAGAGAACTTTTTTAACAAAAAAGAAGGATTTTTAACAAATAGTCGAATTTTCATCGAAAAATAAATCAGTTGGAATTCCACTTAAAAAATTAATTTTAAATAACAAAAAACTCTTTTCCAACCCAAAAAAATCAATGTTCACATTTTCAACGAATAAGATGAATTTTCTGCAAAAATAGATGAATTTTTAATAGAGTATATGAATTTTCAACCAAATATTCAATTATCCAAATATTTTGTAAAGAAATTTTCAAAAAAAAAAAAATGAATGAGTCATCAAGAAGATTAAATATTCTCCCACAAAATTCAATTTTTTGATGAAAAAAGAAATTATAAACCAAATATTTGATTTTTTAACTTGAGAAAATAAATTTTGAACCAAAGAAAACAAACCCTGAAAAGTCACCCCCTAAAAAAAAAATTCAATTGATAACATTCCTGAATGACGCCTAATTAATTGGCAGTTATTTGGTTTCAATTATGTGTCTGTTTATAGCTGAAAATTAAAAAATTCTTTCTCGGGGTGACATTTAAGGGTTGTTTTCACCCTCTTGACCTATCGAGTGAAACAGATCAATTTTCAACCGTGCAGTTGCATTTTTAACAAAAAAGAAGGTGCATTTTTAATTAAGAAAATTAATTTTCTACCAAAAAGGACAAATTTCCAACCAAATACACGAATTTTTAATTAGAGAAGATTAATTTTTAACGAAAAATGGAAAGTTAGATTTTTAGTACGAAGGATAATTCGATAAAAAAATAATTTTTATCAAAATAGTTCAAATTATATACTTGAATTTTAAAGGCGGAAAGTTGAATTTTAAACAAATTGCATTAATTTTCAACCAGAAAATATCAATTTTCAACCAAAGATGTAATTTTCCGTGAGAGAAATTAATTTTCAACTGCTATGAATTAAAGAAAGAGTAAAAAAATGTATAAATTTCAAAAATTATATCATTTTAAGCAATTCCAAGCTAGAAACAATTTATAAATTGAAATTTGTTTTTAAATCTTTTCAAATATTCTCTTAAAAATTGGCCTTAAAAAATGACTGCACATTTTTTCAGGAATCGAATAATAATTCAATTATTGTGGAACTCTAATCTTTCCGACCATTTTTTGGAAACCCTGCAAAATTAGAAGAAATACCTCAAAATCATCCAGATTCTTTTTCCAAAATTTTGGAAATCTTTTTAAATATTCTTTTTAAATTAATTTTTCAGAATAAAGAAAATCATTTAAAATTTGTACAGCAAACTTAAGAACATTTTCTTATTTATCTAAAACTTTTAAAGATCTTCGAAAAGTTTCAAAATTTTATTTCAAAATGTTCAAAAATCTGGAATGATTTTTTTATTTTTCGAAATCTTTTCCAGTTTTAAATTAAGTTTCAATCTTCTCAAAACTTGTAAATAAATCTTAAACGAACTCAAATTTTTTCCAAATTGATAATTTTTCAGTTGTGATTTATGCATAAAAATTCAATAATTCAGTCTAAAATTTGTTTTTGATATTTAATTTTTAATTGCTTATTTAAAATGAAAAGCAAAATATTGCTTGATATTCAGAAAAATGTCGTCTTTAATTTAAAAAATTGAAATTAAATGGTTGAAAATGTAATATTTTAGATTGAAAAAATATTTGAATACGATTTGTAATTAAATAAAAGCCTCTAATAATAAATTTATCAATTCCAAATTATTTTAAAATTAAGGATAGTTCATAAAGTTTCTATCGAACGTTGCCATTTTTCAATTTTTGAGTCTTACAAATGGAAAATTTTTTAATTTGTTAAAAGCATCGGATCAAAATATAATTTCGAAAATGATAGGTAATAATGTTTTATTGATTTATTCAGCAATATATTTTGATATGCTGGTAATTTTTTTATTACAAGCATTTTTTGAACATCCCAAAATATGTATCAGTAAGGCCAAATTACGTACAAAAAACGTTCAATGACACAAAGATGATATAAAAAGTTTTTTGGATCATTCCATGTTTTTGGAACGTAATTTGGCCTGACCTCCCGTGCAGAAATTTCAGAGTGGCCTGAGTCGGGGCCAAATCTGGCCCCAATCGGGTATCCCAGTTAGGGCCAGACTCGAAATGAAACGCCTAATCCGATCAGGGCCTGGCTGGGGTATCCATTTTCAGTTGAAACTTTATCATGAATATTTTATGAGATAAATATTTGATTATTCGGTAATAAATTTAATTATTTTGTTGAAAAGTCGTCTTTTTGTGTAGAAAATTAATCTTGTTTGTTGAAAGTTCAACTTTTCGGTTGATATTAATTTAACTATCTCATTAAAAATTCATATATTTTCTTAAAAAGCCGTCTTTCTGGACAGCAAATTATTCTTGTTTGTAGACGGTTTAATAATTTAACTAGCTTCTTTAAAATTGATCTCTTTGATTGAAAATGATCTTTTTTGTTAAAGATTCATTCATTTTTGTTGTTGAAGTCACTGTTTTCTGAAATATCAGACTTTCTAGCTTGAAAACTTTAAGCTTCTGTTGAAAATTCAGCTTTCATGGTAGAAATGTTACTTTTTTTGGTTGTAAATGTACTTTTTTTTGTCAAAAGTCAATTGCTTTCTAACAAATTTGTTCTTCTTCTTGAAAATTCTAATATTTGATTGAAATTTAATCTTTTTTGTTTGAAAACTCGACCATTTGATTGCAAAGTTTTTTGGCCCGTGGAGTGAAGAATAAAAAAGTGAGGTTATAATCCCAAAAAGTTATAGCATTAAGTCTATAGATATCTTTCTAGCATACTAGAAAGAAGAAAGGGATCTTTTTGTACAATTGGTCCTAATTCTGAATCCCAATTCTCAATCTATTTAATACTTTCACACAAAGACGAACAATAAATATCCTTGCAAATGTCGACGCTTTCTCAAAGTTCACTGTCAGAAATCTTAGAGAGCTGGATAATTCTAGTTTGATATGAACACCTCAACCCAGTCTTAAAAACGTGAATGATTAACGAGGTGAATTGAGAATTATTTAAAACGATTTATCCACACGACTTTACCGGTTTATCTGTTTACTGTTCATCACTTCGCACAAAGATGTCTTCCTTCCATCCGTTCCTTGCCAAATAATCGAACAGAAGACTAATCGAATACATTCGAGATTAGCGCGGCAAATTTAAATTCAAATAAGTATAAGCTCTAAACAGATTAAAAAAGTACCTTCAATAATTAAAATAAGAACTTGATAATTGTATATTTATTAACCACAACAGCAGCCATGATCAGGGCCGCATTGAGCTAACCCGATCGGGGCCACATCGGGATTTGGGATCAAATTGAGCAATTTCTCCACGGACTAGGACGTTTTCAGAATTTTATAAAAATCTAAAGTATTTTATATCATTCAAAAACAATTTTCGGAAACTTTATTCATTTGTATATTTGTTGAATTTTACGTAAATTGAACACAACATATCAAAAAATAAATTGAAAATAATTTCCCAAATGGGAAACTCCATATTTAAATCGTGTGGACGTAGATTATTGAGAAAAAATTCCGCTACAGTAGAAATCGTACGCCATTAGCATGTATCACATGGCCTTAAAGTGGAAAAATTTGTTTGTCTCGAAATAGGTGAAAATATATGAGGGGAAGAATAAACGTCATCTTATGAAGCCATTATCCTTATGGTTATGAAGCGAAAAAATATATGCACGATAAAGCACGAGCTTCAAGTGGTCGTTTAATGCTGCCCTCGCCTTTTTATGGAAATCCGCGAAACGGCTTATTTAATTAGAGTCTTTCAAACCGAGCATGCCGGCCGAAGGTGAAACTGACGTCCTGGTCTGACTATAAACTTTTTGCCAGCACGGGTCAGACTTTCCCGTAAATTTATATCGCGAACCCTCCCAGCAAAATTATTATCTCTTTATCTCTAGACTCCCAATTAAAAACAATTAGCTGCCCACTAAAACTACACCTCTAAAATAAATCCCTTGTTTAAAAATCGCGATAATAACTTCTTAGATAATTAATTTTTCTCTTTGAATATCTTGAGCTAATTAGAAATTCCATTCATTATGAGACTAGCGAATGCATCTTAAGTTATGTAAAATATTGAATAGTTGAGCGCCCTACATTTTCAGGTAAAAGCAAAACTTGTGAAGATTAAGCTCTCCCCTTTTGAAGGCGCTGAAGCATTCTGGAATCTCGGCTTTATTTTTCGCCGAGTAATATGGCTTGATAGGTATTTCTTAATTAAGAAGAGATACCTTCTTAGCCAGAGTGACTTTCGTTAATTACTTGTTACAATAGAGTTTTAATCTTTAATTTAATTAATAACCAGTTAAGTGGTGGAATTTAATAATTGTTTTTTTGCTCCGCTATTCAGAATTTCCCAATTTTTAATACGAATTAGTCACCAGCGACCTAAAAACCCCCTTAGTACTGACTTTCATTTATATGGAGCGATTTTTTCTATTCTAGTCTGACATGAGTTCAATTCACGCGAATTTTTATGTTTTAGGCCCCCCATATTCGATCACCACTTGGAATGTCTCAATTTTTAATACGGATTCGTCATCAGCGACCTAACAAAATTTAGCACTGACTTTCATTCAAATCACGCGAATTTTGTATTTTAGTCCGCTATATTGGACCGCCATTTTGAAATTATTGTTTGTGATACCAGATTCGTCATCAGTGACCTAAAAAACCTCTTAGTACTGACTTTCATTTAAATCAGGCTAATTTTGTATTTTAGTCTGCCATATTGGACCGCCATTTCGAATTTGTTAGTTTTGACACCGGCTTCGTCATTAGCGACCTAAAAAACCTCTC
>CAKNXH010058856.1:33031-61598 GCA_932178445.1 Andricus quercusramuli
GTCTGTCTGTCTGTCTGTCTGTTTGTATGTCTGTCTGTCTGTCTGTTGGTCTGTTTGTCTGTCCGTTTGTATGATTATTTGTCGGCCTGTCTGTCTGTTTGTCTGTCTGTTCGTTTGTTTGTCTGTTTGTCTATTTGTCTGTCTGTTTGTCTGTTTGTCTGTTTGTCTGTCTGTCTGTTCGTTCGTTCGTTTGTCTGTCTGTCTGTTTGTCTGTCTGTTTGTCTATCTATTTGTATGCTTATTTGTCGGCCTGTTTGTCTGTCTGTTTGTCTGTCTGTATATTTGTTTGTCTGTTTGTCTGTCTGTTTGTCTGTCTGTTTGTCTGACTGTTTGTCTGTCTGTTTGTCTGTCTGTTTGTCTGTCTGTTTGTCTGCATGCTTATTTGTCGGCCTGTTTGTCTGTCTGTTTGTCTGTCTGTCTGTTTGTTTGTCTGTCTGCTTGTCTGTCTGTCAGTTTGTTTGTCTGTCTGTTTGTCTGTTTGTTTGTTTGTTTATCTGTTTGTATGCTTATTTTTCGGCCTGTCTGTCTGTATGTCTGTTAGTCTGTTTCTCTGTCTGTTTTTACGCTTATTTGTCTGTCTGTTTGTCGGTCTGTTCATCTGTTTGTCTGTCTGTAGATTTTTAGTTTGTTAGCACGATAAATTCCAAAAGAATTAATCTATTGGATTGGGCTTTCGTATACTCTTCAAGTGTCCTAAAATAGAGATCAATTTCGTTAGACAACCATTTTTGATAACAATTCAAAAAGGGAGCACATTTTGCAAATTTTTGAGAACACTATTTTTCATAATTTAGAAATTATATGGGCATACATCAATAGTACTTAGAAAGGCGAACAAAATATTCTATTGACTTGTTTTGGTAGCAAAAAATCACCCAAGTTATAGCATCTACAGAATTGAAAAAAAAAAACGAAAATGAACATTTTAAGCTATAAAACACACGATATCAAAAAATAAAAAATCCCATTTTGCGATCAAAATATACAAGATACGAAAAAAGATGATTCGAAAAAAATTGTGCACTAAAAAAAGACCTACAAATTTGTTATCAATCACTTTTTGATGGGCCGTGTATTGTTTGTTTTATTTGTGAAAAAACTGATTTAAGAATAAAATAAAATAAATTTTTGGGCAAACAACACAACAAAAAATGATATCATGATATTTTCATATTGAGCTGTTACGCAATTCAAGTACGGTCCCTCACAGTAGGAACATTTTATGTTGGTTGTCCAAATTTGGTCGTTGGATTCTTGTTTTTATTTTCAGTAATTCTATAAATTAGTTCTGATTAATGCATCCTATGAATTCAGGTATGTCCGAATTTACCCCATACGTACGAAATTACCCCGTTTCTCGGTATATTAGAAAAAATGTGGTTTTTCCACCACTTTTCAAGAAGCACTTGAGCTTCTTGATTCGGTCGTTAACGAGTGCTGAAGATAAATTTGCGAAAGTGTTTAAGCCCGTGGTCGTTCGTCTCAGAATGAACTGGAAAGTGTCCCTTAATGAAAGGGTTGGAAAGCATTGCCTCATCGAGTACAAGGGCGAAGTCAAGAGCAGGAAATGAGGCAAGAAAAAAGGCAAAGTATAAAATGAAAAGAAAACAACGTCGAAGAAACATTCGAGAAACTCTTCTCTCGGGCTTCCCACTTCTGGAATATAATATCGTGACGTTTTAATAAACTGAGTTAGGTAATCAAGACGGACGTTAAAAAGCTTTGTTGTTTTAACGGCCGTTTTACGCGCGCTTAAATCACACTTCGCCAACCCCTGGCCCTGTGGATTTAAGGGAGAGAGAAAAAAAGTAAAGTACTATGATAGAAAAGGAGAGGACGAGAAAAAAGGGGAAAAAGTTAGAGAATAGCAGGAAGGGAAGGATTCAATGGTGGAATATAGAAATATTTTCATAAGAGTTATGGAAATGAAAAAAATGTGAAAACTTTCGTCCTGGGAACCCCCTCACCCTTTGTCTTTCGCCTTCGCTCTCTCTCTTGTATGTCGTCCCTTTTTTCCATCCCATTCTTCCCGAATTTCATGCCTTTTTATTTGACGAGTGCAGGGGACAAGCATCAGCCGGCCAGATATTATTTCAGTCAGAAGCACATATTTCCGTAAATGAATTTCGTGAAAACAATTTTTACTCTTTTAATTAATCGCTGTTTTCCACGGATGTTGGTAGTCTACGCTGCACGCTTCCGCATCATGCGCTGATTTCGCCCTGTCATGCGTGCTGTCATAACGAATTTATTTTTTAATAATAATGGCAATTGAGAAACTCGGGTTTCATTCTTATTATTCATTAGCAGCAGTTTATTCGTATTTAAAGTGAAATAATAAATTTTGAATAGAATAGTTGGATTTTGACTAACCTGACGTTTGATATATCTATGGATTTCAAACATTTGTAATTAGTTGTCAGCTATCTGCGGTAAAGGTTCCCTTTTCTGAAACATGTGCCAATTATGAAACAGTTGAATTTTCAACCAAAAAGAATGACTTTAAAAAAAAAATTCGAAACTTTAAACAAATAGTAAATTGTATAGCTAAAAATATAATCTTCAGGAGAAAGAATTTGCAAAGAAAAAATAATATAAATATAAATACAAGGCAAATAAATTACTAACAAGAATAATATTCCAGTGTTACTGCAAAATTTCATTTTAAAAATTCCCCAATTTTTCCCTGAATAATTTTTAATTTTCCCTGGCCACTAATAATTGAATAGAAAAATTTTGAACTTGTAATATTTCAAAACCTAGAATCCTTCATAAATGAAATAGAAGAATTTCAAATCAAAATTGAAATATTTCAAATTTATTCTGCTTGTCAGTCATTTAAAGTTATAGAAATGTTCTAACTTTTGAAAGATTTCTACATTCTCATCCCCTGAACCTAAAAAAACGGTTTTTATAAAAATGTATGTCTGTTTGTCTGTCTGTTTGTATGTATGTTTGTCTGTCTGTCTGTTTGTATGTATGTTTGTCTGTTTGTCTGCTTGCCTGTCTTTTTGGTCTGTCTGTCTGTCTGCCTGTCTGTCTGTTTGTCTGTCTGTTTCTCTGTTTGTTTGTCTGTATGTCTGTCTGTTTGCCTGTCTTTTTGGTCTGTCTGTCTGTCTGCTTGTCTGTCTGTTTCTCTGTTTGTCTGTCTGTTTGTCAGTTTGAAAAATCGATCGATTCATAAATAATTTAAAACTATATTTCCAAAACTCGAGAAAATTGATTGCCATTCATCCGAGTCAGAAGGCTTAACACCTATAATTTGTTACAATAAATGCTATACATTTTTCAGCATGGCCCGTATTTTTGGAACCGAGAAACATGGGTGTTTCACATCAAAGGACATGTTTTCAACGCTCGTTCCTATTTATGGAACAGAGGAACGTTTGCAATAAAATGTGTTTTTTATTATAATAATATAGCTTATGTTACGTTATTATTATATAATACTTAAACTTCAAGTCGGACAAATTAATTTAAAAAAAGGATTATCAACAAAATAGTTTAATTTTCAATCAAAGTGAGAAATTTTCAAATAAAATTATGAATCTTCAACTGGAATAATTGAATTTTAAACCAAACAGATACATTTTCAACTAAAATGATGTATCTTCAACTGTAATGGTTGAATTTTCATACGAAAAGATGAATTTTTTTTGTTTTGAAAAAAATGATATTTAGGGGTGCCGTAAGCCCCACGAAGTTTAACATGTATTTCCCATAAGAAAAAAAGACGTTTTTGTAAACCTTATTCAGAATCCTCAATATTATCTCAATAGAGCTGAAACTCAACATTTCTCTTCATAATTAGCCGTGGAATACGAATAAAATATCACTTTTTAGAATCAACACCATAAGTCTGTTTTATAGGGTCCCAAAGAAACCCCATAAGTGAAAAATGGATTATAAAGACGCGGTTTTTTCACAAATTTTCCATTTGTTGTCCAATTTTCAATCAGAGGGAAGTGGTAGTTCAACACTGTTAACAAGAGTGATTGTTTAAACAATTTATTATTAATGTCAATAATATTTTCAGAAAAATGCTACAAGATCGCAGTTAAAAAAAATCACTCTTAGTCAAATTTTCAATTAAGATAAGTTAAGTAATTAATTAGAGTCAAGAAAATTAATTCTTCAAACAATTTATTATAATTGTTAATAATATTATATTTGAATAATGCTAGAAAGATGCGTTTTATTTAAATTTCTGGCTTTTTGTCCAATTTTCATTTGGAGTGAAATAATAATGAATTCAAGTTAACAGAATAATTGTTTAAACAATTTATTATCATTATTAATGATATTCTCTTTGCTTAATTGGTAGAATGTTGCATTTTTTTAATGAAATTTTGAATTGTTTGTCTACTTTTCATTAGGCGTGTTTCAATAATAAATTAGAGTTAGCACAAACAATTGTTTAAACAAATTATTACTGTTTATGAGTATCTTCATCAATGAAAAATTTCAAAATTTGGTTAAACAATTTAATATTGATTTCTGCCTATTGTGTAAAACAGCTTTTTCCATAAATAAAAAGGCGAGGCAACGTTGAAGATTTTAGAAAAAACCGCCACTTTCTAGCACTTATATAAGAAAAGATAGTTATAAACAATAATAGATTGTTTAAACAATTATTTTTGCTAAATATAATTAATCATTAAGTCACGCCTAATGAAAAATAACTTGTGTAAATTCGAACAAATTTCTGGGGTGTCCCCAAGAAAATTCGAAAAAAAATTTTCCAGTGCATTTTTGGACCACCCTACTACACAACCATGAGGAATAATTTTCCAACAAAAATACGAATTTTCAACATAATATATGAGTTTTCAAGCAAGCGGTTGAATTTGCAACAGAAAATGATGAATTTTTAATGAATAATTGATTTTAAAAGAAAAAAAGAGATGAATTTAAAAAAAATAGAATATTCAGATGGTAAGTTAATGAAATTAATTTTTACTAAAAAAAGTAACGATTTTATATCAAAAAGTTCAATTTTCAATCAAGTTGATGAATTTCCAACTGAAATGATGACTCTCTTTGTATTTTATAACAAAAAGGTACAAAAATTTTCCATCAAATAGTTCAATTTTCAATAAAAAAGATCAACTATTATTAACCAAATAGTCAAATTTTCATCAAGAAATATACATTTTTAACCTAAGATGGAAAAGTTAAATTTCTGTTTAAAAAAACTAATTTTTCAAACAAAAAAAATGAATTTTCAACAAAATAGTTAAATTTATCCTTCATGTTTTTTTCTCTTTTTCATCCACCGGAATAAAAATTCATTCTCTATAAGAAACAGGTTTTGACCGCACAAAAAAATAATGAAAAAAAAATCCATTTTCGATTAAACTATACAGGATACAAAAAAAGATGAGATGACAAAATGAATGAATTCTTTGAAATTCGATGAAGAATTATATACATATACATGCGTATATATATATATATATATATATATATATATATATATATATATATATTAAATATTCTCCTGCTTGGAATATTAAAATTATAATAATTATAATGATTGAACTGCAATATTATGAGTTTTAGGGAAAAATCCATGAATTCAAAATGCATTTAGTAATTTTTGATAATAACGCGTGAAGGGAACCGTCATCAGTTTAATCTTCCAGCTTTCAACCACTTTAAGTGTCTTTAACTATGACACCCCCCCCCCCCCCGCCTCATTACATGAGGCGCGATAGTTTAACTTTTTATCAAGAAATTTCAGCATTATTTGAAGTTTTTAGCTTTAAAAATTTAACTTCAGCATAATTAATATAAATTCGTATTAAATAATCATAAAACCGTGCATTAAGAGTTTTTCTAAGTGAACGCTGCGCCTTTTTTGCATACACAAAATATTGGTACAGTGATACTTCCTAACTAAGCCCACATTTTTCAGATGTCTTTGAACAATGTGAACATCATCAACAACAATTAGAAAAGTAAATGCTTTTTCGGATTTTAACAAAGATTTATGAAAACAAAATGCATCAACAATTTGGAAATTTTTGTTAGATTATTATCTCTAGGACCGGTTTACCTGAAAAAACTAATTAAATCAACCAAAAATGGTCGATCACAGCTCTGCTTGTTTTGGAACCAGAATTGAGAAGGTTATATGTAGATAAAATGAATGAAAAATTGATTGAATTACAATTCAATTATGTATGTACAGTTCATAATGAAGATTGAATAACGTAAAAGCGTTTGAGACGTTACCGCATAAATATTAATATTCGGAAAATTTAAAAATGAATGGGAATAACATTGGTCATTAATGTATGCACAATTGTCGATTCAAGAAGTGCACAATGGCACATTCATGTCAGGAAATATATAGACAGTTATTTTTAGGGAGGTAGTATGGATTTAAAAAAATTATGTGTATCTATGTCAATCGAAGGACTGGCTTTATCCACCCATCATGAATTATTCTCAGGTGTGCTGGAGACGGAATCTGGTTTTGTTGAAGTAAAAATAACGCGTCTTTGCAAAAGTCTATAACCTCTAGGATGGCACTAATACGTTTTCCAAAATAATGTATTGGTGAGTAACAGTAAGACAGTACGAAAAAATAAGATATATATATATATATATATATATATATATATATATATATATAAATTGATTCCTTTTGATGTACATTTATCATTATTTTGTTTATAACTAAGGAATATGAGAATCTCACAGAGTCGACTTGATCATCTCGGATGGTCAATTCGTCCATCTCAGAGAGCCGAACGGATCATCATGACTAGTACAGTAATATAGTTTTTTCCAATTTATTTTTGAATTTCCTCTGAAATATATTTCCGTTTGAAACATATAATCATTTGGGGACGCCCACATGTTTTTGAGGGGCGTCACTAATGCATGTATTGACTCACCTTACAGATAATATTAAGGAAAAATAAATACATTGTATAATTTAGATTGCAAAGAAAAAAGTGAAACGAATATTCTTGTCATGAAGTACAATTTTCTCCAATTTTATGTTTTTTTTTTTAATTTACACTTTAGTTCATTAATTAAAAATTTTTAGAAGCACGTATGCAATATGTATAGGTGCATATGTTTTTTTTCGCTAACCCCCGAATATTGTTCCATATTTGTTGAAAATGTAATTGCATAATTTTTTTTTCATTTTTGAAAGAAGTTTGTAATATTATGAACATTGGTTAATTTATTTTGTTTTACTTTTAATTTCAATTTTCAAAGACAATTACATCCTTCTAATTTTGAATAACAATACAAAATTATGGCCGTCTTGAATTTTATTTCATTTAAACTTCAGTTACATTTTCAAAGAATATGATGTCCTTCTAATTGTTACTATAATTGCAATCTTGAACAAAGGAAAATATGAATTCATCCTGTGTTATTTTTTTTCTTCAAAAAACAGTGAAAACACCATTTTTTTTTTGAATTTGAAGAAGTTTGCAAAATTCGAAAAATAATATATATTTCAGATGATTTTTTTATGATGCTCTGGAAATTTACAAGAATGAATAACTATTCAAACAATTTCCATTAAAAAGTTAAGATTTCAGCTACTTTTTGAAGAATAGGCTCAATTTTTTTTCAAAATTCTTCAAGAATTTGGCTCTTTCTCGAAAAATAGGGTCATATTTTTGCATACTTACATATAAATATTTTCCAACAATGATTTTTTTATTCAAGTAATTTTATAAAGAAATTCGAAGTTTGACTATCTGTTGGCCAACATGAAAACATACATGCAGCTAAAACCTTTTTAATAATAAATACAACTTTTCTATGTGAACTATAATATTAAAATTAAAACCATTCAAACAGTTGAAACAAATTCATTTTTATAAGCAAATATGTGAACTATATATTTAATAAGAATTGAAAAAGCATACAAATTTTAGATTGGCAAAAGTTTTATCTTCATCAATTGCAGTCTTTTTTTTTTAATTTCTTCAAGTAATTTAATAATCTCTTCAACTGAATGATGTTTTGCCTAATCAAGATTTTCTGGAATAATTTTTCTTTTGAAATATATTTTTCCATATCCCGCGGCTGCATGCGACTTTATTAGAAGTAATCGTAATTTCCGGAAGATTTGGCCAGAAGGAAGGAAAACTGCAGGAAACCATTCAAATTTAATTTTATCCGAGAAAAGTTTTAGTTTTCTGTACTTTTTCGTAAAAATTTTCAACCAGGGTTGGTGGAAAATTGATCTTTCCGTTCGATAAGGTAAGAAGTTTTGAGAATTATCTAGATACCGAAAGTAACATGATACACATTTATTACATAGGAGAGTTCAACATAATACAGAAAATTTCACGTTTCGGAGATACTTTAATTGGGTTCGAAGCGGAAATCCAAAAAGATACTTTCATATTGTTAAGCGATGAGTATTCATTAAGTGGGTCATCCCGTGTGACAGCCTTTTTTTAAAGGTTTTTTCAAAATTTTTTTGTGGCGAAATTAAAAAACACAGACGTTCAGAATTTTTACTATACATTTATTCAGTCTTCAGTAGTGGCTCTGAATTTGTATATGCAAAAATATAATCTTGATCGCGAGTTTCATTGAGTGAATGGCAACCATATAAAAAAAAGTTAGGTAAACGGCGACCATGATTCTGTCAGAGTGACTTACCCGAAATCAAAAACCAAAATTGGATGTTAATCTATAGGTGGTTGGCTATCGCCGGAACTCGGATTCTTTGAAAATCTTGGAATTTGAATTTTTTATACGCTTTTAAACATCAAGGCCCACAATTTCATGATTTTTTGCGACTACTCTTTCATAAAAAAAAATAAACGGTTCAATATTTTTTGAAAATCCTAGTTCCCGCGATAGCCGTACGTGTGCTGAATGTACCATTGAAATTTGAAATCAATCGATTGAACCGTTTTTGAGAAATCATGGTCGCCAGCTTAAAAAATGTTGTTCAGAGAAAAACGTTTTGAAACCGTCACACGGGATGACCCCCTTAATGGGATTGAAAATGCATAGTTTTTGTCTTATATTTTCATCTATATCTTGAGATATCATTGGTATATCTGATGGATTTCAAAATGACTGCAATGTAGGATATCTATTTCGATATGCCTACACTGTTAGAAAAATATGTACTAGATTTAGTATACATGTAATGGAAGCAAGAATGCACAACATGAAATTAAATTTAACATACCAGCGTACAGTAAATTTAGTATATGCATATACTGATTTTAGTATGCAAGTACATGAAATTTAGTATACGCGTATACTAAATCCAGTATACATGTATACGCAACTTAGTATACGCATATATTAAATTCAGTATACGCGTTCCGTTCGCGCGGCTTCCGTCTTCATCAGCTGTTAACATGAGCAGATGAAAAATGAAATTAAAGAACAAAGTTTTAATTTTCAAATAATCATATCATTAAGTTGCATTTAGGTTGATAAATGGAATATACCTTTTGAAGAGAAGAGTTCGCAGATCCTCGCAGAAAGAAGCCGAACCTTTTAGCATTACAAAGAACTCAAACAAATGGCGCAGTATACGAGCCTGCCACCGACCACGTTGCCCGACTCGCGTGAATCGAAACGCGCTTGCGCAGCTGAATATAGTAAACACGTATATGAATTTTTGTATACAGAAACTATTAAATTCATATACGTGAAAGAAACTTACTGTACGCTTAATAAATTTAGTATATATATATAACCTCATGGAAGAAATTTAGTATAAGTAAGTATACTAAAATTACAAAGTGTCATGAATTTAATAAGCATATGGGAAATTTAATATGCTCCTGTATACTAAAATTACAAAAATTTCTAACAGTGCAGGATAACTTGTGATGCATCTAGGATTTTCTAGGCAATAAATGGGATAGCCTGTGATTTTCACTCGCGTACGTTACGTGCTGTAAAGCTGCACTATGCACCTTGTGTCCTCCTAATCCTGGTCCTACTCTTGGCACTGCTACATATATGTGGTGGTCGCGTGGACAGTTACTGCGATCATCCTCTTGGAAAGAGGAAGCTGAATAATATTGGCCTCCTAGAGCCATCTGAACGCTCATCGGAGTATGACGAGCAGGATCATGATTGGAAACTGGCTGTGGATTATTGAAAAGTGGATCTTCGACGTCGCTGTTGAATGACTCGAAAAAACGGTGGCCCATTCGTATAAAAGGAGCACGATGACCAACAAATTCTACGCCTCGATGCAGCCATTCGGGTACTCCATTATCGAATTGTTGATGGATGATTGCATGGTGGATACAGCCATCATGCATTGTTATAATCATCTCGTTGTTACGTAGATTGCTATCTGCACCTAATTTTGTGAGAAAAAATGGACTCTCATGCAGTTTTTATACACTAACAAGTTAAATTTTTAGCAACTTCAATCACTGGTAAAAAAAATGAACTAAATGTTAAAGCTGATAGCGAAACAATATGTCACTTACTTTCGAAATATAGCAAACTGACTAACGTGAGGTGTAGAGTTATAGTGAAAATCTCCATTTTTTTTTGTTAAGTAGACACAATCACACAAAACTGTAATAAGATTTTTCTAGAATTTCGTATGAACTGACAGGACAAATGGCTGCTAGATATACCAACTTTTATGACTCGCTTTTCAGAAATCATTTATTTATTTTCTTAGATAAACGGAGTAGGAAAAGGCATATTGCTGTCTTCAATCTTCAATCTGAAAAATTACAATACAAGTATATGTTTAAGGTGAAATGATAGAGTCAGTAAAAGCAAAGATTAAAATTATTTCCTTTATATTTCTAGTGGCTATCGAATTCATGAAGATTGGAGCAAATATAAAAAGAATTATTTTGCGTCAATTGCAATACATCATTATGCGTTTGACGGTTCTCGCGCTACGCCGTAGGCCTTTGTACATCTTCCACTTTTGTGCAAATACATATTTGAATGAGAACTCAGACGTTTCACATTTGTGATTTGTTGATTGTGAATTCTCTATTATTAAAGTACTTTCGGCTTTGATAAATGAATTCTCGTGTAGGGAATAAATGAAAGGTGGAAAAAGAAGTGTCGGTCCTCTGATCTGATATTCAGATCATCAGACCAGAGAATCGACAGTCCTTTTCCACTTTTCAGAAATTTATTACTCTTGATCCAAGGTTCTCTCTACGAAGGCTTCAATTTTCGTTTCATATTAAAATCGTTTGATGTTGTACAAATGATTATAAAAATGCTAGAAATGATAACAGATCTTATAGGTTTGACAATTACTTGTTGAAGATAAGCGTTCAGTATAGTCCATGCGTTATCTTCTACGGATCAGCAAATAAAAAGCTGTGAAAATGTATAGAAGGAACATCTCCTGATACGTAAAAAAATTGGCAGCCATGAAAATATTAAGATTACGAAAATTATTTCAAAATGACTTCAGAGAATCTAAGACAATTTTGGTTGATTTTTGTAGCAATTTAGTAATTTCAGTAAATTGAAAAAGCTTCCTTTGGAATTTTTTTGCATTGTAAAACAAAGAGTTTGACAAACCTGCTTCATTCGCATTCAACATCAGCTTGATGGGATGTCCATTTAATGATTATAGTGTGGGAAATGTTCATTCGAAGCCAAATTTCCTCAAGGAAAATGAATTTGAACACTCAGAGTACTGACGAGGAATGGGATATTTTTTTGAAATAATGTATCTTGGGTTCTAACTGATCGATTTAACTTTCCGACATCAAAATTAATTTATTTCCAGATACGTTTCACAATGGTAAAAAAATAATGATAAGAAACGCGTGGGTTTGCTACTGGTTTTTGAGGAAAAAATTTGAAACGTCAGGTCCTCTATAACGCGGCGCGGCGCAGGGCAAATATAAGTGTCTGTAGACACATTAATTTACGAACAAAATTTCTTATCTGATTTGAAATTTTCTTCAGAAATAAAAATTATCAATATTCTATATACATCTTTCATAGCCGATTGTTTAAAAAAAGGTTTGTAATACTTTTTCATTTCATTAACAAAATGCGTTACGTTATGACTAGTATAGCGAAATTTAAATTTCAGTTTAGTTTCCATTTACAAATAGCATAACGGAATTATATCTCTAACCTCAGTGGCACAGACTTTCTCAATTTTGTTTTTTAATGCATTATGTTCTATGTCGCAGATCTGCTGCCATATAGCTTCACATCCTAATAATTCTTTAAAAAAGTCTTTCAAAGCGTCTACTATCCCGTCTGTATTGTATAGAATTTCACCTTTGCTGTTTCTCATGCTGCCGAACTCTGTTCTTTGACTTCCCTTCATCGTTTTAAATAATAGTTTCATGCTCCATTTCTGAGTATATATCTGATGAATTTAAATAAGAAAACGTGTTTTTTCGGCAGAATATCGTTTCTCTTACGCAATGCAAATCTTGTTTATGTATATTGAAAACGAATCATGAACTTGAATTTTGTGGAATTCACTGAAATTTATACTAAAATTGACTCAAGTTAAAGGTCAGAGCTTCACCAACTGTAGTTTGATGATTGTGAAGTCTCTTTTGTTAAAGCTCTTTCGGCTTTAACGAACACATTCAATAAATTTAGATTATTTCAATTCATGATATGCATTGGTATTAAAACATACGTATTCATTGCAACTTGTGTCGTTTTTCCATGCAAAATTTTTTCCCGAATTCGATTGACTTCAGCAATTAGTATCTCTTTTGACGAAAATGCGCAATATCCGAGAGGCATCTTAAATAATAAGGATAAATAGTTACTTCAGCTTTTTCCTTGACTGCCACTAACACGTCACCTTGAGCATACGTTGCAATTTTTTAAATTGAGATGAACAATATTTCTTCTTCATTTCCGTTTACTTTGGAGAATAAATAAAGAATTCATCTGATAGGCATCATAAAAGTCAGTATATATAACAGCCATTTATCGTGTCAGTTCAGAAGACTTTCTCAAAAAAAACCGATTTCTTTTCTCTGTGAAAGTGTCTACTCCAGAAAAATGAAGATTCTTAGTGAAATTCTGCTTTTAACGTTCTTCGGTTCACTGAATTTTAAAAGTAAGTGAAATATTGCATCAAATCGAGCTTAACATTAAGCCATTTTTGTTGATACAACCTTATCTCTCACAAGGCTTTAATTTTCTTCAATACATACCGTCGACCTGATGTTGATAGTGAATTAGCCAGATGCGTCAAACACATTTTCTTCGTTTTTCAATGTTAATAAAATCCAAAGAAAGTTTATAGTAGCTTATAGTAGTTTATAGTAGTTTATAGCATTGATCGTTTGCAAGATACATAAACCATTTCTTTTTGTATAGTTCACAATTTTACCGTTTATGCATATCCAAATCTAATAATTTTACTCAAAGTTTTTGGGATTTACTTGAATTACGTAATTGCTACATAAATTAACTTGAATTGTCTTAAATTGTCTAAGCTCCTCTTGAAATAACTGTTGTGACTAATATTTTTATGGATGTCCATTTTTTACGTTTCAGGAGATGTCAAACGTTTCCATTCACTTTACAGCTTTTTATTTGCTGATCCGTAAGAGGTTACACATATAGTGCAATAAATGCTTAGGTTTAGAAAACAATTTCCAAACCTGTATGGTTTATCATCACTTTTGGCATTTGCACATCATTCTGTCCAATATTAAATGATTCTGAAGTCCAATAAAAATTGAAGCCTCCGCCGAGATAACTTTGAAGCAACAATAATAAACTTATGCTCAAGGATTTTCTTTCCTATGCAGTAGTTGTATATTAAGATATGCTCACTATTTGAAGAAAAAAATATATATCTTGATTAATATGCGTTTAGTGATACTGAATTCTATTACCAAAGTTATGCATATCCTGCACATGGCATGGTATATGGATATCGCATGAGGGATATAACAAAAATATTGTTTTCTTGTTACGGTGCAGAAAAACTTCATGAATGTCAATTTTTTTCCAAAAAATTAGATGCGGATGGCGATATCCATAACAACAACATTATTTTAACATTTCGCGATGGCTGTATGTATCATGGACATGCCAATATAATAGATGCAAATCGAGTACCCGAATGGTTGCGCCTTGACGCTGTAGGTGTTCCACAAGGCACGGAAGCTCTCATACGAATAGAGGAAGATCAGTTTTATACATTCCTCAGAGGGCCATATGTATTGACCAATCATAGTCGTAGTCGGCATAATCCAAGGAACGCTCAGATGAAAATACGTGACCAATTTTATACAGCTGACTTTTTCCAAGTGTATGATGTACAAGCGCATAATCATTGGGAGGCGGGCAACGAATTTGACCTACAGGATCAACCACTCACCAATCACATATACCTAGAAGTGACAGGAAACAAGGTATATAGTGCAGCTATACAACACCAATCGTACGCAACTAATGATTACAGGGTATCCCGTTTATATTCTGGAATATTCTAGGTGCATACCAAAGATATCTCAAGATATCCGCAGAAAATGTAATTAGTATCTGTTGATATGCAAAGGCTGTCCTATAAATGTAGATATGTCTCAATCTACAAATGATGTATTTTAAATCCTGCAAATAAATAAAACAATCCTCTAACAATATCACACCATTTTTTCCCGTAGAAACTCGTGCTTTGCGCCCAACTAAGTTTTTGTCACACTTCTAAAAAAGTTGGTATGTTAGTTTATTTTCGAATTTAAAGCTAAAGAAAAATTTTACTCCACTTGAAAGTACGGAACCTATAAGAATCGCATGGGACATTTTCTGTACATTATAACTGAACTAACAGTTGGACACTTGAAATATGTTTAGATGAATTGTGAGTAGGAGAACCAACTGTAGAAGAAATCAGTCTTCAAGTTAAATTTGGTTTGGGGATCATTGGGAGAGCCCAATCTTTTGCTATAACAGTATTATGATGAAGCGTCTCTTCTAAAGAGATGAGAGTGTAGTTGTTTGAAGTACGTCACGGCAGGGTAAGTCAATTGAGAAAAAAAATTATATAAACGCTTTTTATTTCATGAAAAAGAATTCTGAGAATAATTATAAGGTAAGATATAGAATATTACTGAAGTGATCTATTTAAGACAGTTTTGCCAATTTTCCCTTGTCTTTTGTAACGTTGCGGTCGTAATACTCCACAAAAATGGCTGATTGTTCCGTCTAACCTGCAGTTTCATCAATAATGTCAATACAATTTGTTCCTGAATTAGATGTCGTCCATGCTAAGGCCAACAACTTTCATCAGTTGATATTTGTTGTTTTGCCGGAGACATAGCCAAAACAAAGCTAGTTCTTTGGAAAACGACTTACCTCTAGAATTTCTTTTTTATATTTGTATATAACATTCGCTATACCAGCTAGAGCTGCTGATATCTTTTGTTCTTTTTCAACAATTCTTCCGTCTCCTTCAATAATCGTTCTACCTTATGTCACTTCAACCTCCAAATTTCATTTAGCAAGGTCCATAAAGATATAGTTTCCCGGTGAAGGAAAATTTTGTAATAATAATTTTCTCTTCTCGGAGGGTGCAAGTACCTTTAGGTTTGATTTTGACACGTTATTATCAGAAACTAAATCGCTAGCATCCTGTTTCAGTTCGTCTGTCAAGAATTAATTTTTTGGAGGCTGACCCCCATCTTTTGATGTGTCTCTTTGCCTAGAACTGTCACGACTATTTCGAATGGTAGGAGAGAAACTTTGGCTGAAAAAAAATTTACTTTTAGGCGAAATTGTATGCCTATTGTAATCAATGTTATCGCATTGTTCGAGAGCGACAGGCGGATCTGTATGAACAACTTCCAAAGCGTTTTTGAGAGCTGCGAATCAAAGATCTACGAGACAAGGACCTGCTTGCGTGATGTTTGTGATCACCTTTCAAATTAAAAGAGAAAAGCAATTTATGACTAAAGCTATCAGAAAACAGGTCTCCATATTCTCATATTTCTTGTATTTCTTTTTGTACAAGGTACGAAAACTGAAAAATGTTGAAAATATATTTATCAACGAGCATCGATTAGCCAAACAATGATAATATCGCACCATTGTGTGTGTAACCATACCGTAAAAAGCCTAGTTGCTATTGGAATCGCTCTACGTGTTACAGCAGTGAGAGCTGAATCCTAGACGTGCCACCATCCTTTCGACAAAAGATCTTTCCTTTGGAAATCCAAAGATATTTTATCTTCTTTTCTCTCCTTAAATTCAATGCAGAAGCGTGGATCCTTCGATTATAGCGCAAATCCAAAAAAATACTGTTAAGCGATGAGTTTTTTTATTTGTAGGATTGAAAATGCTCAGTCTCCTATCTTGTATCTTTATCTATATCTAGAGATATATTTGGAATATCTAATGGATATCAAATTAACTGCGATGTAGGATACCCATCTCGAGATGCCGAGGATAACTTGTGATGCACCTAGGATTGGAAAGTGGCTGTGGATTATTGAAAAGTGGATGATTGACGTCGCTGAGGGATAAATCAAAAAAATGGTTGCCCATTTGTATGAAAGGAGGACGATGACCAACAAATTCTACGCCTTGATGCAGCCAGTTGGGCACTTCATTATTGAATTGTTGCGTGATAAATGCATTACGAATACAGCCATCATGCATTGTGATGATCATCTCGTTGTTTCACTATTTTATTCAGTTTGAAATGCGCTTTATTGCTCCACAAGAAATTTTTTGCGCTAATCAATTAACGAAAATACTGGGAAATACAAAATCATTATCTTTGAGATGTTGTCCTGCTTTTCCATTCATAATCAAACCGACCTCTTCTTTACCGTGTGATTTACTACCTACTCCTGACCATATTTCAAAACCGCCTTTCAATACCCCTTTTTCTAGGTTTCTACTTTTGCATCCTGAAGTTTTAATTTTCTTCTTGAAAAGCAGTGGCGAACACACTTCAATAACTCTAGGGCTTGTAGACCACGGTTATATCTTCCACTGACAAAAAATAAAAAATGGCACTTTTCTGGGAACGCGTTTTACATTACGTGTACTGCGTGAGCTTCCCATTTTTGAATTGTTTTTCTACAAAATATTTCCATCAATATATCCATGTATACCTTAAGCATTTGTCATGTGAACGCCCAGTCTTTCTTGGCAAATTTTCATGAATTCAAACATTTTTTCAGTACAAGTTCCTACCATATAATAGCTGTTTCTGAGTCCTGGTTAACTCCCAATTTATCACCTAGCCTTGTTGCAATTGACAACTATTTGCTCTTTCGAAGAGACAGACGAGAGAAGGGGTGTTGGAGGTTTTCTTTCTCTGCATGATAGTCTGAATGGGACTGTGTTTGGTGTGAGTTCAGTAGCTACTTACCTCACGACCGAATTTCACTTCGTTGAATTTAAGTCAACTTCTGATAGTGTTTTAGTGGAAGTAGTTTATAAACTACCCAATGCCTCCTATGGCACAGATCTTGAATCGGCAATTTTTTCATTTATTCCTGACTTTAATAACATTATCCTTACTGGAGATTTTAAGACTAACCTAAATCTCACTTCCAATTATTCTAAATATCTAACATCTCTGGTATACTCTTCCGGACTCTCGATTGTACCTCATGATTCTATTCACCATACTGAACGTTCCAGTACTCGTGTTGACCTAATGATTGTAGACGATATTGATAAGGTTGTCTCCTACGAACAACACGCTATTCCTTTTCTCTCTAACCACGACTTGATTAACATTACCTTTAAATTTTCCTATAATCTAAATTCAAAACCAACCCAAAGACTGGTGCGGAATCTCTCTAAAATTGATGAACACACATTCCATGAATACCTAATGACGTATGATTGGGAACAAATATTATTAGAGTCAGATATAAATGATAAAATCGACGCTCTGACTAATTACCTAGTCTCAGGATTCAATAAATTTTCTCCACTACACGTTCCTAAAAACCTCAATAAAGCTGCCCCCTGGATCACATCTGAAATTAAAAATCATAGTATTCTTGCTGCTTCCCTTAAAGTAACGACGGATCTCAAATTAGCAATGGATAACAGGGAGATCACGACTGTTGTTCTGTTTGGTTTTTCGAAGGCTTTTGATATGGTCAATCATCAGTTACTGCTACAAAAGTTAAAATCCTTTAAAGTGTCAAACTCTGTTATCAACTGGCTTGAATCCTATTTTAATAATCGGTCTCACAGAATTATTAATAGTAGTGGTGAATTTTTTGACAGGTGGGAAGTCCAGAGTGGGGTTCCTAAGGTCTCCATTCTGGCACCTCTGCTCTTCAATTTGTTGACTTCTGTCCTTGAAAGTGAAATTCAACATTGCAAATACCACAAATATGCTGACGATTTTAAAATCTACTTATCGGGCTCAATATCTTCATTAAATGGAATACTTGTTCTAGTCCAGAAGGATATCGATCGCATCAAATTTTACACAAATCGAATACCTTCTCTGATGAGAATGTAAGAAAGTTCAAAAGAATGAAACAATTTTCATATTAGAAGCGACAGGAGATGAGGTATATAGTGCAGCTATACAACACCAATCGTACGCAAGTAATGATTACATGATATCCCGTTTATCTTCTGGAATATTCTAGGTCCATCACAAGCTGTCACAAGCATGTCGAGAGAGATATTCTGTACTGCAGAAATTCCGATATGCATTAGATATCCCAAAGATATTTCTTGATATCCGGAGAAAACGTAATTAGTATCTGTTGATATGCAAAGGGTGTCCTATAAATGTAGATATGTCTCAAACTACAAATGATGTATTTTATATTGTACAAATAAATAAAACAATCGTTTAACAATATCACACCATTCTTTCGATATAAAGTCGTGCTTCGCACCCAATTAAGTTTTTGTAAGATTTCTAAAAACGTTGGTATATTCGCAATAGTTTATCTTCAATTTGAGAGCTGAAAACCAATTTTCATCCACTTGAAAGCTCGGAAACTATAAGAATCACATGGAGCATGTTCTAGCAATCATTCACATTGGATGAGAATGCTTTCTCTTTATATGCCATTCCACCATTCGCTCACACCCTTTCCTGATTTTTTGGACAAATTACTCAGCTTTACGTATTGAATAACACCCATTTTGTTGAGATAGCCGATGGCGGTCGTATTATCAATTCTTAGTAATACATCACAGTTCCTTAGATCGCCTGAAAAACATTTATGATCAAAGAAGGCTGTTAATAATTCCAGACAATTGATATGATCACGTCCGATATGATCATCCGTCCGCTGCCCGTTGCAATATACATACCATCTAGAGCGCGAAGCGTCTGTGAGAATTTTGATTACAGGTTTAAACTGCCTAAGGTGATATACTGCTTCATACATATGTGTTTTCCGCCAATCAAAATCTACTTGTAATACACCAAAAAGTATCATACGCTTCTTGAAATCACCATTATGGGCCTGGAGTGCTAAGAACTTTCTTCTCTCAAAACTTTTCACGTGCAGCCAAACATATTTCAATTTTGCACAATATGACCCCAATGTATCTATCAACACTGCAAACTTCCGAGTAATGCAACTGCTTATTCTCGAAAAATTTTCAACTAGTTTTTTGTTCTTCTCTTTCTTTTCTTCTGAAAGTCCAAGAGTTATTTTCATACAATTTTAAAGAAATCTCAGAAACCTACACCTTTTGACGGCAGTAATTGACTTTTCTGTTCGCTAATTATGAATCCTGCATTATTCCCTAATTCCTGATTAATCTACATGTCTCTCAAACATTTTCTAAGCATGCACCATACGAATTTCCAAAAAGTCAGATATAATTCATGTATATTACCGGTAAATATCATTTCTCTCTCAGTTTTTTGATTAATAAACTCAATGAACTCATTCAGTTGTTTGAGATTCAAAATAAGTGGTTGTGAACCATTTGGTTTCGACAAAAGACAATTGTTGGAAATAAATTGCCCTGGAATAGGTTCGCACCTTTCTAAGTCACCCTTGTTCGACAATATATCAATTTGTTCCTGAATTAGTTGTCGTTCTTGCTAAGACCAACAACGTTCATGAGTTGGTATTTGTTGTATTGCTGGAAACATAGCCAAAACATAGCTAGTCTGTTCGCAAACGACTTACCTCTAGAATTTCTTCTTTATATTTGGTTGTAATATATTTTTCGCTCACCTCGCCTCGAAATCCTTAGTTGATTTCGGTGAGGTGGGTTACTATAGCTTGTTTTTCTTTGAAATACTGTCCTTTTCCGATTGCGATTTTGGGGCTGGTTTCAAATCCTTCGTGGACTGCTATAGATGACTTGATAGTCTCAATGCACTATTAGTTGGTTCTAAGTATTTTGCCTTTTCAAGTGGAACCACTTTGAGTATCAGGTCTATAACATTTGCCATACCAGCTAGATTTGCTGATATCTTTTCTTGTTTTTAAACAATTCTTTTGTCTCTTTCAATAATCGTGCTATCTTATTTATTTGTGAAATCTTTTGAATCTTTGTGAAATTTTTGGGAAGTTATTGGAATAATTGCAACATATTTGAAATCTGTGTGAAATATTTGAGAAATCATTGAAATCTTCTTGAAATCTTCCGCAATATGAATTTTATACCTGTATTTATTATTTATCATCTAGTATTTATTGGTTAGCTATTATTTATTATTTATGTACCATTTTTACATAGTATGATATTATATCGTGTACAGATTGTTCCATTCAATAGTATAGGTCACCCCTTCTGCTTCAGCGACTTGTAACTCTTTTAATACCAATTGAAAAATGTCATCGTCTACAGGACGAAAATAGAAAAAATAAAAATTAATTTTTGACCTCTATTTATCAAAATAAGAATTATGATAAGTTGATGCATGGTACAAATCTTGTATTCTTAGCTATGCAGAAATTTCCATTCCACGCGCGAACGTTTTTTACGATTACTCATGAATCACGTAATATTCATTGGTGTCCTTGATCCAGATGCGAAGAGTATGACTTGGTCTTGATTTCATTAACTAAAAAAAAATTTAAGAAAAATTCACTCGATTTGGCGATTTATTAAATGCAAGATTTTGATACGTTAATTTTTCCCGGAAAAACCTCAGACTTCAAAGCTACACATTTTTCAAATAGTTATAACAAAATTTTTCTAAATGCCATACAATCAGTTTCTGCACAGATATTCCAAACAAGTTGTTTCACCATGGGATAATTTCTTTCCATCTAAAAAATAAAAGCTTGTCACAACAAATTGTCTGCCAACTTCGATTTCATCAATTAGTTACACCCCAATATTAAGTTCACCATGGAAATTGGGCACAACGGAAAATTACCTTCCTTGGACGCAGTAGTTTACAAAAGATCAGATAACACATTAGGACATGAAGTTTACAGAGAACCTACCCATACAAACAGATACCTACATGCCTCCTCCCACTACCACCCATCTCAAAAGCAATCGGTCATCAACTCCCTTATATACAGAGCTGTCTCCATAACAGATAAAGATAACTTACAAAAGGAACAACAAAATGTTGAACAAATCCTAAAACAAAACGATTACACAAAGAAACAAATTAATGAAGCAATAAGGAAATACACTCAAGAAAACAAGTAAACACAACCTGAAAGCCGGTTTTGAAATATGGTCAGGAGTAGATAGTGAATCGCACGGTAGTCAAGGGGTTGGTTTGATTATGAATGAAAAAACAAGGCAGCATCTCAAAGATCATGATTTTGTATCTCCCAGATTTTTGTGGGCTAAAATGGAGGTATAAAGGTAAAGTAAATGGCAGTATGCGTGGTGGGGGTCTTAACACCAGCGTTGTACCACACATCCCACCAATTTGCATTTTCGTCAATTAATAAGCGCAAAAAAAATTTTGTGGAGCTATAGAGCGCATTTTAAGCTGAATAAGTAAGTGAAAAGAAATGTCGAAAATATTGTTTTTTGAAAAAATCGCACCGGAAGGTTCCATCCCACGAATGGACATTTTTTATGACTACATTAGCAGAAAATTTTGCGTTTTGCACATACCCAAATTGAGCGCAAGATACGTGACGAAAATTTATTTGTTGAAATCGAAAGTGCTTTAATGAAAGAGAATTCACAATGAACAAATCACAGATGTGTATCGTCTGAGCTTTCACTGAAATATGTCTCTGCACAAAAGTAGAAGTTGCACAAAGGCCTAGAGCGTAGCGCGAGGTTAATGCATCATCGAGCGCGAAGTGCAAGAATCGGCAAACGCATAATAATGTGTTGTAATGAAAGTATAATAATTTTTCTCATATCTGTTCTAATCTTTTTAAATAAGATGGCCATTTGGCCGATGAAGTAAATTATTTTAATTTGTGCTTCTACTGCCCCTATCATGTCATCTTAAACAAATACAAATATTTGGAAAAAATTCTATAATAATAGACAGTGCCTGATCAGTTATTGTAAATATAAATATTTTACATTTAGACTTACCACTTCCAGAACAGTGACTTCATTCTCTGCAAACATTTTTCGTGCTCACAAAATATGTTGTTTAAAAAAATGTCTCTTGAACATGACGTCTTGCGTTTCCACCAAAAAAAATAATTTTTGGAATGACTTTTTGCCAGGTTTTTACATTTCTTTTATCTTCTGGCACATTGAAGAAATCAAAATTTTCAAAACCTCTGTCATAACCAGATTTACATCCAGAGACAATGCATTGCAGTACACCCATTTCAGTAATTTTAGTGAAAGCTTTTGTATTAATAACATTTCAAAATTTATACACTTTGGTTCGACACACATGAAACCGATTTTCATTGCGAAAAATATCAATCAGGTAGTTGATTACAATCCCTATCCTATAGATCTTTCTTCTTCATCTCTCAATTGAAAATGTGATGTTTTGCTCGAAGGTACACTGGAATAGGGCAATTTAATCTCCATAACCTATGGATTGCATTCTCAAAAATATTTCAAATCTTCAAACTATCTCAATATTGTGTTTGTAACCAAACACATAGTTGGATTTCTGATAAAATACCTAGATAATATGAAGCAACTATTCGAAAAAAGCTCATTAGCAGCGTAAATTTTCAAAAACAAATTGAATTGTTTATTACAAAATTAGTAAATGACAATGACTTCGTCGGGTTTGACAGTGATTTGTCACTTTATGGTCATGCAACATGAAAAACGTATGGACAATGATCATTTTCGAATCGAGCACATATTACTTGGAAATGGAATCGTGGTATCATATTTGGTCATCCAATAAAAACTAATAATGGTTTAAACAATCTAAATTAATAATTGCACTATTTGGGTATTTTTGAACTACAAACTTTTTTCTTTCTAAAGGATGTCAAAATTATTACACAGAAAAATATATCTCGGTATGCTCAGGATGCCTAGGATGTTCTAGGATATAGAGATAACCTGAGATCTCTCCTTTCGTACGTTTGGTGATGTAAAGCTGCACTATGAACATTGTCTCCTCCTAACTCTTGTCCTACTGTTGGGACTCCTACATATATGTGGTGGTCGCGTGGGTAGTTACTGCGATTATCCTCTTGGAAAGACGAACCTGAATAATATTGACCTTCCACATTCATCTGAACGCTCATCGGAGTATGACGAGCAGGATCATGATTGGAAACTGGAAAGGCTACGGTGAAAAAAACATTGAAGAAACGGTTTCCCATTCGCATAAAAGGAGCATCATCATTGGGTACTCTATTACTGTAACGTTCCAGGATAAATCCATAACGAATACATCCATCATGCATTGTCAAAATCATCTCGTCGTTAGGTAGGTTACCATCTGCACCTGATTTCGTAAGAAAAATTGACATTCACTGGTCGACAACAATAAACTATGTTTACTCAGAAGATTGAAAATGTTTTTTGAGAGTAGTTTTTAGATGACTTTTAGAAGTCCAAAGCCAACGGACAACTTATTTTTTAAATCAAAAACCAGAATAAATATTACAAACCAGATGAAGCGGGCAATGTGAGTAACAAAAAAATTATTGCAGCTTATAACATTTTTCTCAAAATGTTTTAAATCTTTACTGATATTGATCTTCTGACCTTCCATAAAAATGTCATGTGTAACTAATAGGTCATCTTAGTCAACATCTGCAGATACAAGTTTTATTTTAACACTATACATTGTAACAAGGCAAAATTATAAGCCAGAATATTATTATTTTATTGACTCATTATTCGGAAACTGGTCCCCTTCACTGTGTGGCACAATACTCCAAGGGCATATTTGAAGTTATGTTTAAGCATATAGGATTAATTCGTCGTGGTATTCTCTCTCTCAGCAATGGACTCATCTCGACTGGAAACCTGGAATGCCTCCAGAGCTAGAGATGACTCCAGATTATTTTCGCTAGGCTTTTCGAATGAACTTAGAAACCTTAGAGCGATACCTTGGTCTACAACAGTAATCCTGATGAGGAAGGAACTCATCTCATATCTCCTAACAGGGCCCTCGACGCTGCGGCACTGACCGAGAAGCCAGCCCACTCAAGATTCCCGCGATGGGATGCGAATCAGGCCCGGTTAACCCCGATTTGTCCTGCGTAGGGATAGAAGAACGAAAGTAGAGGCATTGCTGCATTAGAATGATCTTGACATTCTCTGTATCTTTGAGACTTGGCTAACAAGGGATGTTGTACGAGAGATTGAAGGTTACCTAACCTATATATCTGATAGAAGGGATGGTCGTGGGGAAGGGCGTGGCCCTCATACTGGTTAAGAACGGCTTTGCTGTCGACAGGTTGGAACTTGGGGGCCCCTGTGAAGGGGAGGCTGATGTGGTTGCTATAACCGTGTCCTCTTCTTTAGGTAGGATAACAGTTGCTTCGGCTTATGTCTTACCTGGAGCAAGAATACTGCGCGAGACATGGGAAGTCCTCATTAGGCGCATGGAGGGGCAAGTGTAGGTTTTACTCTGTGGGGCCCTTTGTCCCCAATGTTGGGTGCTCTTAGTTCCAATTTGGTGGGAAACCAGCTTTCTACTGCCATTTTTGACGTGGGCTTGGTCCCTCCGAGTGACTTATAGCTCAAGTTCATCCCAGCGCCGGGTCGACTGTTCAACAATCTCGACTTGATATTTTTCTCGCCCTGCCTGGCCCGATCATAGCGACCAGGATAGGTTTCGGTACCTATAACTTCGACCATTTTCCGGACTTCGGGAAGCTTGACGCCTCCCCGACCATGATCTCCGCTTATTCAAATAGGTTCGACGTAGACTCACTGGACTGGTTTTTATTTCATAGATAGGTGGACGAGGAGATCCCGGCATTCTCTCAGGCTTTACTTGATGGGGATCTCCCTGCAAGGGTTTATTACAGGGTTTTGAACACTATTTTCACCGCCTTGGAGATGAATGGAGCATTCAGGGCGAGTAGTCGCGGAACCGGCAGGAAGAAGGAGTCACTCTAGTGGAACAGTGAATGCGAGGTGGCTTTTTAGAGAAGGCGAGCGGCTGAAAGAGATACATATCTAACCAGACACAGGAGGAAAAAGCTGCTTTCAAAGTAGTGGACAACGAGGTCAATGGATGTTTTCGCTAAATCATGTATCAATCTTTCAGATCCTTTTGCGAATCTGTCGACGCTGCTTTGGGTCTTGCCGAAATATGGCGAAATATGGCGTGTTGACAGATCCGAAACCCCCGGTTATTAGGGAATTACAAGAGAAATTGGTGCGTCCGGACATCACGCTGGTCTTGGTGGAGCCGATTCTGAATCCGGATGAGACAGATCCAATGAACCAGGCCTTCTCTTGGGGTGAGCTCCATTCTGCTCTCTCGATTTGCAAAATTAAATCAGCACCGGGAATTGATGGTATAACTTGCGAAATCATTAACGGGCTCTGTTGATTACGCGCAAAGATTTCTGCATGTATTATTCAGTGCCATGTTTAGAGAGTCATCACAGCAAAAACTAGGCATTCATTTTTATCTGGGATCCTTTTTTGGGCGTTCTAATATGATCTCACAAATAGTCTTATTTTAGTACCAGTTTCTGTCTTGTTTAGTTTGCTAACTTCAGATTGATAAATGATCCGAGATAGCGAACTAAATTGATTCAGAGGGTGCTTATTTCGATGAAGACTGGATCGACCTGGTTACGCAACTGGATATCGAACTTGAGTCTTGCCTTGCCTTCAGGGAAGCGACGTACCCAGGGACACTGTTTGAGGAATTTGCTGACAGGAGATACCCTGGGGCGATTCGAATATTTACTGCTGGCCCAGTGAACCCTGTTTCGAAAGCTGTGGGCTGTGGTTCCTTCATCCCGGCTAGGAACCTAAGATACGGCGGAGATTGAGGGACTTCTTGACTTCCTTAACGGCGGAACCACAGGGTCTTTTTCATGCCCTCGTCCGAGTGTTGGGAGAGGAGTGGAAGGGTGTAGTTATATTTACAGACACCATTCCACACAGGCATGATAGGTAACAAGACCGCCGATGAGGTAGCGAAAGTAATTGCTACCCTCCCAGTGACGGTTCTGGGAGAGTACTTTGTGGGGGATGTTCGCGAGATATGGCAACGTGATTCTGCTGATTGAGCGGCAGTATACTGGCCTTATGGAAGGACTGATGGTTCAAGAGCTGATTATTTTAGTCAAGTTTTGATCAAAACCCCAAGACCATGATTTCAAGGCTACAGGCTCCCAAGACGCTACATCAACCTAGTTACAAGACTTAAAACCTCACATGTCTGCGCGGGAGATCTTTACCTAAGGATGGGCTGGAATATCCCTGAGGGATGCGAATGTGGTGCCGAGCTGAAGGATCTTACGCATCTCATACATCAGTGTCGTTTACTCGGACAAGGCCGGCCTTGGCTACTCAGTTATATTGACCGATTTTCCCAAGGCCTGCCTTCGGAGATTTTTAATTTTAAGGATCTTGTTTTCAATCGCACTGTAGAATCGGTGGGTGAGTTGGGTCGTGTTTTGGGGAGAATGAAAGTCTCATACTATAACTTCGACCGGGTAATGTCCTGCTTGGGCGGTCCCTCCCCTCCCTTCCTTTTCTTTTCCGTGAACTGGAGGAGATGGACTGCCATTGGGGTACCTTTGTGGTTGGATCGACACAACCTGAATAGTAGTGGATCTTTGCTGGCAGGGCTCGAAGCAAGACAGTCGAACAGGAAAAAGAAACCTGTGTGGAAGATTATTGGTGCTTACTGGATTACCTGGAGTATATTGGAATATTTAATACTCACGAATTTTAAAGTTTCCTTGAAACATGGCTATCTGAATCAAGACGCGACAAAAAAAGAAAGAAAGAAGGAGCCACTCAGCGAGACCTACGATTACGCAAACTGAAATTCGTTCTCGTTAATCATGGTATTCTTCAACGTAGAATCAGTTGGGATCCTCGCGGGTCCTTGTGTTCTCCTTCATGGGAATCAGCCCCATGTTTTACATTATGCTCTCATATTGTGCTTTCGATTTGAAAGTTAAGACACGAGGACCGACTTGACACTCCAGTGCCACTTGCATGTTTTTTAGTCTGCACTGGAAGTGTTTCGTTGTTGTAGAAGAGTCAGAAATTCCTTCCGTTTTATTCTCGCCACGCGGAAAATAATATGTATACCGCGTAGTAGCTATCGTTGGCGCTAGTTCAAGACTCCCGACGCGACGCCCTCCTGGCCTCATGGCAAGTGTAAATTCTCGCATCGTGATTCAAACCAACTTCTGCCTTCAATTTAGATTTTTTTTATTCACTCGTCTGATAAATTGTACGATCGGATTACCAATTTAATGTCTCCACGTAATTCCTTGGAGTGTCGGAAATAAACTTTTTTAAGTTGGTTAATACACTAAACTAGCGTTTACTTAAGTTATCGAGTCGAATCGGCCCATTTTCTTTTTGCAATATTTTTAGCCTACCTGGCAATAACCGTTGTCATTCCTAGTGGCTTACCTCCTCCTTTTCTCCTTTTAAATTAACTTTTACACGCCATTTCACCTCATCTCTGAATTTTTCTATTTACGAGTAAGATGGCATCTCCAGAACTTGCATCTGCCCTATAAGGCTGACTTATCTCCTCTACCCACAACTTTAACCAAAGGGCTGAAGCTGACCCGGGTATAAACCTGGCCGACGCCTAGTCTATTGAGTTTTGAATGTCGGGTTGGCGCATGTGCGCCTGGCGCTCAACCACCAATTGAAGTATTGTTTTTTCTCAGCTATAAAAATTTTTAGATAAAGGACGTGGCCACGTGAATATAAGAATACGCTTTTGATGGTAATCCCTTCCAAAAGTTAAAATTACATTTTTTTAAACTGAAACTAAATATACATATCTGATGTTACTGAAATTCTGAGTGTGATTGTTAGAAAATTTTATTTTAATTTTCAAACGGATCCAACGAATAGTGCACGCCGCATTATCCAACAAGTAGGGTAAGTTAATGCGCATCGACTGTTTTGAAAGACTTCACGATGAAGCATTCAATTTTCATATATTAATTTTACCTATTGAAAAAGCAAATATAAGATACTGATCTCATTTTTGCAGATTTTGTCATTACATCATCGATTATAATATTCTTTTTTCGATTGATATATGTTATGCGCCCCGAATTACCCATTT